>JBBGZY010002547.1:115000-137584 GCA_037952925.1 Lithobates clamitans | reverse complement strand
AAACAGCTATTTCTTCAGAACAACAAAAAAGGTAGGAATCTGCAACAAAGTTTGTTAAAATCCCTGCAATGTACAGAGATCACCCAGAGGGGAAGGTTTTTTTACGCTTTAAAAAACGGAGCTCCACCCAAAAGGGGTAGCTCCGTTTGTTTGCTTCCTCCACCCCCCCCCCCTCTGCTGCCACATTTGGCACCTTTGCCAAATGAGGGGGGGGGGTTACAGATTTTTTTTTACAGCTTCCTGTCCTCACTTCCGGGAGACCTCGCTGCGGCGAGGCCCCCCAGAAGTTCACCCCCCCTTCATTCCCCCACCGCCAGGCCACTCACCAAGCCAATTGCGCTTCACGCATTCGCAGTAGGGAACCGGCTGTGAAGCTGCAAGGCCCCCCTAAAAAGTGCAAAATATGACAGTAGAAAGGGGGGGGGATTCAAACAAGAGGAACTTCCCCTTTTGGGTGAAGTTCCACTTTAATTATTCCAATTGAAAGTGTTTTTATATAGATTTGAGTAGCGCAAACAAAAACCTGTTGATCCTGCCAGAAATGTTTTCTGCTGATAACTTCCTGTGCTCCTATCAGTTGCATGTGTTTTATATTAGAGATTGAGTGCAATGGTTTGCATTGAAAATGTTTGGACAGTGAATGTTCAGAATTTTCCAGCACGCTGGAAAGTCATTTTTACAATCATTTCCCATTTTATCTTACACTGGTGAGAAGTTTTGCACCAAGAATGTTGCCGCATTGTCCCAGTTATCGGCATTCTCTCCAATCTTTCCCATATCAGCCCGACTATGACAAACCATCGTTCTCCGCTTGCTTCCAATTCAATACCTTTTAACCCTCCAGACCGAGCCATGGCTGCTTTGCACTTGGGATTGGATTATTTATTTAGCTGGTTCATAATTAACAGACCACCAGAAGAGGCAGACAGAGGAGGAGGCGGCGGGCAGGATGGAGAGGGCGCCGGACACTCCACAATCTAGTTAGCGATAAAAGAATTCCTAACTGGATGCAGAATGGATTAAATGATTTACGCAAATGATTAACAACATTAAAAGGGGGGGAAGTGAGAAGGGAGGTGCAGTGATTGCGGGCACAGAGTCCTTACTGCAAAAAAAGGTTCACCTGGAGGAGAATCTGATCTCCCTCAGATGTAAAGTGGAATTAATGTCTCCTGAAGAAAACGCTGCAGCAGAAGATTGTCAATTACCCAGCAAAGGGTCAACTGTAAACGAGCAATAAATCAGCGGGGCCGCCATCTCACTACCAACTTGTGTGCGCACCTGTGCACGCCACTAGTTTCCCTTTAGGACTACCCCTCACTTCTATGTAGATAAAGAACAAAAGCAGCCAGTTGGGACTTTGTATGAGAACACAAGGCTAACACCGTCAAGCGCCTCCATCCCTATTACTTTGATATAAAGGAAGGAAGGTGGGACTTTATATGAAGTACACACCCATAGAGATAACGCGATATAAATGAAGATGGGCGGTACCAAGTATATTAGAACTATGGACATTCCATGACAGCATTGCAAAAAAATTGGCAGTCATTGGTTTATTGATATACAAATATAACAATAATAGTAATACCATGATAAAATATTGACAAAGTTCATAATGTAAACATTATAAAGAACAAAGTTCATTGGGATATATAAAATATAACAATGATAATAAGGACATTATATACTAGTAACATAACGAGTTCATATTGTACACATTGTAGAGAACCATTTTCATAAAAGCGCGTCTCCCTGGTAAAAAAAAAAAAAAAAAAAAACGCTCTCTAAGTCATTGGTACAATCCAATTGGTAAGTATGGTAAATTGAGGGTGTTGCAAAAATATGAGCGAAAAGGCATCTATTGGCTCGACGCGTTTCGTGGCCACTGCCACTCTTCAGGAGAAAGTATGGGGTAGAGGTCCAAGTATTGAAACACATAATTTGTAAAAATAAAATAGGTATTTTTGTATAGGGAGAGGAGAGGGGAGGAGAGGAGAGGAGAGGGGAGATATCCCCAATTTACCAAGACTACTTACAGGAATGCCAATGAGGCTGGGTGCCGGCATGGAGGGCCGGAGGCCCACCAGAAACATCAGTCCCGGGAGCTGAGGTGGACAAAGCCGACCGTAGATGGATAGCCAAGGGGACACAATATTCCCCAGGGATAGGGCCCCCCATGGATAAAAAAAGAGAATGTGATCCACAGAAATGTAACCATCTATGAAGAAGGAGGTATATGGTAAAAAACATATGAGATATAACAGTGGATACAATACAAAGGGTGACTGATAATGTCAAAAATGTTAATAGAAAAAACTAAAAAATGATGATACAGAGACGATCAATGATATGGAATATCATTTATATCGTGTTATCTCCAGGGGTGTATGCTTTATATAAAGTCCCACCTTCCTTCCTTTTTACCCCTCACTTCTATCAGAGGAGGAGAGGAGAGTGGAGGGGACCGAGGAAGAGAGGAGAGGAGAGTGGAGGGGACCGAGGAAGAGAGGAGAGGAGAGTGGAGGGGACCGAGGAAGAGAGGAGAGGAGAGTGGAGGGGACCGAGGAAGAGAGGAGAGGAGAGTGGAGGGGACCGAGGAAGAGAGGAGAGGAGAGTGGAGGGGACCGAGGAAGAGAGGAGAGGAGAGTGAAAGGGACCGAGGAAGAGAGGAGAGGAGAGTGAAAGGGACCGAGGAAGAGAGGAGAGGAGAGTGAAAGGGACCGAGGAAGAGAGGAGAGGAGAGTGGAGGGGACCAAGGAAGAGAGGAGAGGAGAGTGGAGGGGACCAAGGAAGAGAGGAGAGGAGAGTGAAAGGGACCGAGGAAGAGAGGAGAGTGAAAGGGACCGAGGAAGAGAGAGGAGAGTGAAAGGGACCGAGGAAGAGAGGAGAGGAGAGTGAAAGGGACCGAGGAAGAAAGAGGAGAGGAGAGTGGAGGGGACCGAGGAAGAGAGGAGAGGAGAGTGGAGGGGACCGAGGAAGAGAGGAGAGGAGAGTGGAGGGGACCGAGGAAGAGAGGAGAGGAGAGTGGAGGGGACCGAGGAAGAGAGGAGAGGAGAGTGGAGGGGACCGAGGAAGAGAGGAGAGGAGAGTGGAGGGGACCGAGGAAGAGAGGAGAGGAGAGTGGAGGGGACCGAGGAAGAGAGGAGAGGAGAGTGGAGGGGACCGAGGAAGAGAGGAGAGGAGAGTGGAGGGGACCGAGGAAGAGAGGAGAGGAGAGTGGAGGGGACCGAGGAAGAGAGGAGAGGAGAGTGGAGGGGACCGAGGAAGAGAGGAGAGGAGAGTGGAGGGGACCGAGGAAGAGAGGAGAGGAGAGTGGAGGGGACCGAGGAAGAGAGGAGAGGAGAGTGGAGGGGACCGAGGAAGAGAGGAGAGGAGAGTGGAGGGGACCGAGGAAGGGAGGAGAGGAGAGTGGAGGGGACCGAGGGAGAGGAGAGGAGGGTGGAGGGGACCGAGGAAGAGAGGAGAGGAGAGTGAAGGGGACCGAGGAAGAGAGGAGAGGAGAGTTAAGGGGACCGAGGAAGAGAGGAGAGGAGAGTGGAGGGGACCGAGGAAGAGAGGAGAGTGAAGGGGACCGAGAGGGGAGGAGGGGAAGGAGGGGGGAGAAAGGGGAGGGGAAGGAGGAGGGAGAAGGGAGGGGAGAAAGGGGATAGAGGGGGAGGAGGGACGGAGGGTGCAAAAAGATTACTGTTAGCCACGCCTCTCCCCAGCAGCGACTGTCTCTAAGCAGATAGTGGGCGGTTCGGGGGGAGGAGACATGTCGGTGCTCGCCTAATTAGCGCGTCTTTTGTGCAGTTCCCTCTCAGGAGTGAACATTTCAGTGGCTACACTACAAGCTCCACAAAACCCCGGAGAACAGCGTAGCCACCGATTCCCTGGAAATACGGATAACCTGCATTAAAATGCGTTTTCCCCGTGACCTGCAGCAATGTCCAAATGCAAACCTCAAGAACTTTAAAGCGTTTGTTGCCCCAACATTTCATATTCCTGATATGTGGCTGCTGTACCATGTACTTGTATGAGAACATATCGGGCTCTCTTTGTATTTCTTCCTTTGTGTGAAATCCATGGCGATCCTGCCAGTCTGCTTTCCTATCAAAAACTGACCACACTAAGTAGCAGAGCACACCGTGGTCAGTTATCTAGATATGCTGGGAACTCTGTGTACTCTACTTCAATGATCAGACTTGTGTGTGGAATGGACACATAGGCCAACATGGGGTGTTTAGTGGCAGAAAGTATAAAAATACCAGAAGCCTCTCTGGGAGCAGCTAAAAAAAAAAATAATAAAAAACGTCCCGTGTGCAGGAGACCTCAATTTTAGGTCACAGATTTACTATGGATAGTATCAGTTGTTGGTGACACATATGGAGTGTCTGGAGGCCCCACACCCTTCATAGGAAAAGTAGAATATAGAGAATAGAAACCGGTTTGGGAACAAGCTGTGCAAACACAGCTCAAGTGTCTCACTGGTGATGTTTGGATTGGTAATACTCAGACCTGATTTCTGTCTGTTGTCATGTCGGTGTGGAAGTCACATTACAATCTTGAGCGGTGACAACACCAACCTGCTAAATCATCACCCCCCCCCTCCCCCCCGCATATTATACACCTGCTAGTAAACTCAGACCCAGCCGCCTAATCACTACATTATATGTGCATTTAAAAAGGCAACTAAAACTAAACTGTATCTGAGCACCACAAACTAGAAAGACAATTTAATTCATTTTTATTATTCAAAGCAAACTCCCTCATCCATCCAGGTCTCCGTGCTTTATTTTGCTTAGAGATTACCTTAAACTCCCCCCAGCATTTCTGGCCGAGGCCATCTTGAGTAAGGGCAGATGATGCATGTAGCATTTACTTGCTGGGATTCACCTGCCCTTAGCTCAGGCATGCGGGTGTGCTTAGCTGGGAAGGCCTCTCCCCCTTATGAGACTCCTGGGATGTACAACGACATATTGGCCAGAGACCAGAAGCAACAGATCTCTCTCTCTCTCTCTCTCCATAGATCGATCTCTCTCTCTCTCTCTAGATCTCTCTCTCTCTCTCTAGATCTTTCTCTCTCTCTAGATCTTTCTCTCTCTCTCTAGATCTCTCTATATAGATCTCTCTCTCTCTATAAGATCTCTCTCTCTCTCTATAGATCTCTCTCTCTCTCTATATAGATCTCTCTCTCTCTCTATATAGATCTCTCTCTCTCTCTATATAGATCTCTCTCTCTATATATATAGATCTCTCTCTCTCTCTCTCTCTCTATAAGATCTCTCTCTCTCTCTATAAGATCTCTCTCTCTCTATAAGATCTCTCTCTCTCTCTATAAGATCTCTCTCTCTCTCTATAAGATCTCTCTCTCTCTCTATAAGATCTCTCTCTCTCTCTATAAGATCTCTCTCTCTCTCTCTCTATAAGATCTCTCTCTCTCTCTATAAGATCTCTCTCTCTCTCTATAAGATCTCTCTCTCTCTCTATAAGATCTCTCTCTCTCTCTATAAGATCTCTCTCTCTCTCTATAAGATCTCTCTCTCTCTCTATAAGATCTCTCTCTCTCTCTCTCTATAAGATCTCTCTCTCTCTCTCTCTATAAGATCTCTCTCTCTCTCTCTCTATAAGATCTCTCTCTCTCTCTATAAGATCTCTCTCTCTCTCTCTCTATAAGATCTCTCTCTCTCTCTATAAGATCTCTCTCTCTCTCTCTATAAGATCTCTCTCTCTCTCTCTCTATAGATCTCTCTCTCTATAGATCTCTCTCTCTCTCTATAAGATCTCTCTCTCTCTCTCTCTATAAGATATATATATCTATCTCTCTATATATCTATACTCTCTCTTGATATATCTATCTCTCTAAGCCAAGTAAATAGAATATGCCTTCCTATCAATTTACTAATGCTAGCAGCATAAAGATTACAAATAGTCAATGTTGATTGAGAGAGTTTAGTTACGCTTTAAAGTAAAATTTTAGTAAAAAAAAATAAAAAGAAATAATTGGTCGGACAGGCAGGGTTCTAAAGTGAAAGTAAACTCCCATCTCTGACTTGCACCTAGAAGTAAAACCTATAATAGGGCTTACCTATAGGTAGTGTAAATCTCTTCTAAACCTGCACCATTTAGGAGATATTTGCATTACATGCAGTCAGTGACATCACTAGCGCATGCGCTCTGAAGGATCGGCCACCCGTGCCATTCCTTCAGAGCCCTGTGCCGTAAATAGCGGCTCCCGCGCGCATGTTCAGGAGTGATGTCATCGTGGTCACAGAGCCGGAGTCCAAGAACTCAAAAGCAAGATGGATGAAGATGAGCGCGCCTGCAGCTCTGACATCACAGTGCTGGAAGAGCTTCGTTTTAAGGCAAGTTCAACATAATGTGCTAGTATGTGATGCATACTAGCATATTATAACTTCACCTTGCAGGACAAGAAAAAAAAAAACGTCCAGCAGTTTACAACCACTTTAATGCTGAAGAGACATGCTTTGTGTCTTCTTCATTAAAGTTACTTACCTTCCTATCCGTACTGTGAGGACTTTTATAAGGATATTGGTCAAGGCTTCTAGTAACGGGAGCCAGGCTCACTATCATGTGACCGCTGTGAAAGCCAATCACAGCAGACACATGCTACTGGTGCTGCGCTGCCTCCTAGCAGACCCCTGTGGGATTTAACATCCTGGAAGACATTAAGGGGTTAAAATCGAACACAACAGATGTGCTTTACAGCTAAATTTTAATCTGCTTATACTTTGCCTTCCCTGGTTCCCCCCCCCCCCCGCCCATACTTAATCAACACGCTAATGAAATTATTCATGAAAACCTTTCCAGTTTTATTACACACCACATTTTAGATCTAGGGACATCATCACTGGGTGTCTGCGCTTCTCTATGCAATGAAGGCAGATCATGCCTGGTGGGAGGGGCCGGCAGGGTGCTGTACGTAGTTTCCTTAAATTGCCGCAGCATATACTACTCCTCAGCCCTGATGCAAGCAGCGTGGGGCAGCTGTTGGGAGGAATTAAAGTGTTACTAATCCCACAACAGTAAAATCAGTCTGTATATGCAGTAAAGCATGCTTGTTATACTCACTGTGCTACCTAGGGGGTTAATTCTCTGCATTGTGTAAAAAGGCTGTTTGATCCTGTCTTCTCTGATCCTTCCCTTCTTCCACTGTCCCCAATCCATCTGACAGAACAGAACCTTGGGGGCACGTGCTCAGTTTGGTGTGTATTGCTAGTTAGTTTTTTTTTTTGTTTGTTTGTTTTTTTTCTTAAGAGTGCATGTGATCAGCACAGAGCCAATCAGCACTGTCCAGACAGAGGGTCAGGGGTCCTGCAGCCTCATAGGACATCCAGAGGAGAATGAAAACTCCGCCTACAAGCTTTAACCAGACACTGATAAAAGTCACAAGACAAGACTGCTATATACTGCTGAAGAGAAAAGGTATTTATCAGTTTAGAGTTACTAAAATAATTGTATTTCCATGTTCTGTGTACTGTGGGAGAGAAGATATAGCGAATGCAGAGTCCTGGGTTTAGCAACACTTTAAATATCAAAATGTCTTGATGGGTGGGTGCCAGTCTGGAGGGGGCGTGTGTTCCTAGGCAGACCACACTAGGTAACACCCACACGTGAGCCTCCATGGTTGAAAGAGCTGAAATCCAAAATAAAAAAAAAAGGGGTGGGCCAGGGACAGTCAGGCTCAGCAGTAAAGGGCTAGATAATGTTGGACATCCTTCAGCCAGGAAATGAGGCGGAGCTCTGACTTGGTGCAGCTTCTAATGCACATTATGAGAAGCTCACAGTGTGCAGTGAAATCAGAGGAAGCCGCTTCAGTGCAGGAAAGGAGCCGCTACAACTGTGCAAGACTGAAGGGAAGGCCGGATTTCAGCTTTAACCTGAATTCAGAGATGTCACCTGAGAGTGTCTTGTCCTCTCATTCGATCCGCGGCGTTGGATTAATTTGACGCCATAAAGCTTCTCATAGCAGGAAACCCAATAGCTGGGGGTGATGTTATAAGGCTGCGGTTCTGCAAGACGAGGCCGACAGAGCCACAAGGGGCAAGGGACTCGCAGTATCGGAATTCAGACCTCTGGCTTCGGGAGTGTGGGGGGGGGGTAAGGAGACACCAAGAGCTTTGATCTCCTTCTTCACACATTGACAGTTCCCCATCAATACGCAAACCGAGCGAGTCAAATGCGTTCGCAAAAAAGATCAATTATCTTCCTAGCGAGCCATGTACATCCATGGATGACTCCATCTAAAGGGGGGCTCCACCTACATCACTGACTGCAAATAAATGATCAGACTCTTCTTGTATCATGGGGTTCAATGGCTCCTTCACAAAGTCTTACATGCTAAGCTTATAATTAGGTATCAAGGAAGTCTCAGTTCTGCGGACGAATATTTGGATGCTTACGCTCCTATCAGTGGATACCAGAGGATGTGTATAGGATTCTGCGTCAATCACTCCGGGTCTAAACTCGCTCTCTAATTTCAGCGGTCAGTTGAGCAGAAATCCAGACAGACCACAAGAAACACATTTGAGGTTCTTACAGGTGAGCGGTTTTCTGCCAAAGCAAATTGAAATTCTGTCCAGCCAGTCTTGTGAAATACACATCTCTGCAACACTGCATAGTAAATGTTACGGTGCCCCCCTGACAGGTGACGCCAGCATAAAGCAACAGCTGGTCTTCACCAGAGCCAGGTTTTTTTTGCTGCAGACTGGCATAAGGTCTCGACCCTCAGGATCACACTACCAAGGGGTTGCTGGGACAGAAGGGTTATATCATGCAGACTGTTCACATTGTGGTATCGGGTACAGGCAGAGGTCGTAACAGGTGGCAAAAGAGAGTAGCCAGGTCCCGGCTGGGGTCAAGGCAGGTGGAGGCACGAGAGTAGCCAGGTCCCGGCTGGGGTCAAGGCAGGTGGAGGCACTAGAGTAGCCAGGTCCCGGCTGGGGTCAAGGCAGGTGGAGGCACTAGAGTAGCCAGGTCCCGGCTGGGGTCAAGGCAGGTGGAGGCACTAGAGTAGCCAGGTCCCGGCTGGGGTCAAGGCAGGTGGAGGCACTAGAGTAGCCAGGCCCCGGCTGGGGTCAAGGCAGGTGGAGGCACTAGAGTAGCCAGGTCCCGGCTGGGGTCAAGGCAGGTGGAGGCACTAGAGTAGCCAGGTCCCGGCTGGGGTCAAGGCAGGTGGAGGCACGAGAGTAGCCAGGTCCCGGCTGGGGTCAAGGCAGGTGGAGGCACGAGAGTAGCCAGGTCCCGGCTGGGGTCAAGGCAGGTGGAGGCATGAGAGTAGCCAGGTCCCGGCTGGGGTCAAGGCAGGCGGCAGGCAAGAGTGGTCAGGTCCAGACAGGGGTCAAGGCAGGTGGCAGGCAAGAGTGGTCGGGTCAAGGCAGGTGGCAGGCAAGAGTGATCAGGTCAAGGCAGGGGGCAGGCAACAGTGGTCAGGTCAAGGCAGGGGTCAAGGCAGGTGGCAGGCAAGAGGGGTGGGTCAGGTCATAGCAGGTGGCAGGCAAGAGTAGTCAGGTCCAGGCAGGTGTCAAGGCAGGCAAGAATGGTCATGTCTCGGCTGGGGTCAAGGCAGGTGGCAGGCAAGAGTAGTCAGGTCCAGGCTGGGGTCAAGGCAGGTGGCAGGCAAGAGTGGTCAGGTCCAGGTAGGGGTTAAGGCAGGCAGCAGGCACAAGAGTAGTCAGGTCTGTGCCGGTGGCAAGAAAGAGTAGTAAGGTCCAGGCAGGGGTCAAGGCAGGTGGGCAGGCAAGAGAGTAGTCAGGTCAAAGCGGGAAAGAGTCTAGTCAGGTCCAGGCAGGTGGCAATCAAGAGAGTAATCGGGTCAAGGCAGGTGGTAGGCAAGATAGTAATTGGACCCAGGCAGGGGTCAAGCAGGTGGCAGGCAAGAGTAGTCAGGTCCAGGCAGGGGTCAAGGCAGGTGGCAGGCACAAGTGTAGTCAGGTCCATGCAGGTGGCAGGAAAGAGTAGTCAGGTCTAGGCAGGGGTCAAAGCAGTTGGCAAGCAAGAGAGTAGTAAGGTCCAGGCAGCGGTGAAGGCAGGTGTCAGGCAAGAGAGTAGTCAGGTGGCAAACAGGAGAGTAGTCGGGTCCAGGCAGGGGTCAAGGCAGGTGGCTGACAAGAGTAGTCAGGTCCAGGCAGAAGCAGGGATCACTGTGGTCTGCTTGGTCAAGGCAATGATGCAAGTGTGCCTGGGAACACTTGCTTATAGCTCAGTGTGAGCACAGACTAGTGGTTGGGGGGGGGGGGGGGTCAACCAAACTCAGACATGGTTCAGTTCAGCTGTGCCCAGCGTAAGTGCATTCTAAAACTGGAAGCTTCTAGTCCAAAGAACAGAAAAAAGACACCAAGGTAAATAAGGGTGCACTGGCAGTTTTGACTGTGCCCGGGAACAGTTCACCCCCCTGTTTTGGTTTGTGTAGTAGTGTGATCGCTCTGAATTTTGCCCTGGAATGGTAAAGTGCACAGTGCCCTGGACCACTTGGAAGAGGTGGTCCCAAGCATGGTTTACTTGTGGTTCATTACAGTTTGCCAGAGCACAGAATACTTCTTAGACAATGGAGCACAGAAGGAGAGATCACCGTGGTCTGGTTAGAGGGGATGATGCGAGAGTGCCCAGGAACGATTCACCCCCTTGGCCCGGATCATTTGTGTAGCGCGAGGGTGCCAACTCGTGGACCTCAGCACAGTTCAATTGTGGTCCAGTGTGGTTTGCTTTAGAGTAAACACAAGCTGTGCCGGCGCACAGAACTCTATGTAGATGACTGAGTGCAGGGATCACCAACTTCTGGTAAGCAGAGGCGATAATGTAGGTGTGCCTGAGAACACTTTCCTATAGCCCAGTGTGTGAGTGCAGACCAGCTGAGGAGGAGGAAGAATCAAACTCAGGCATGATCCAGGTCAACTAATTTATTGTACCCAAATGTTGACAAAAACACAGCATTGAGAATGTTCCCCTTTACAAACATAACATGCCATTACCCTACCATAGGTGTCCCAATAAGTCGGGACCAATGACCAGCCCTGAGCCCGTACTAGTATCCCAACAAGCCGAGTCCAATGACCAACCCTGAGTCCGTACTATTATCCCAATAACAAGTCCAATGACTTACCCTAAGACTGTACTAGCATCCCATTAAATCGAATCCAATGACCAACCCTGAGATCATACTAGCATCCCAATAAGCCGAGTCCAATGACCAACCCTGAGATTGTACTAGTATCCCAATAAGCCAAGTCCAATGACCAACCCTGAGTCCGTACTAGTATCACTATAAGCCTAGTCAAACGATCAACCATGAGTCCGTACTAGTATCCCAATAAGCCGAGTCCAATGATCAACCCTGAGATCGTACTAGTATCCCAATAAGCCAAGTCCAATGATCAACCCTGAGATCGTACTAGTATCCCAATAAGCCGAGTCCAATGATCAACCCTGAGATCGTACTAGTATCCCAATAAGCCGAGTCCAATGATCAACCCTGAGATCGTACTAGTATCCCAATAAGCCGAGTCCAATGATCAACCCTGAGATCGTACTAGCATCCCAATAAGCCGAGTCCAATGATCAACCCTGAGATCGTACCAGTATCCCAATAAGCCGAGTCCAATGATCAACCCTGAGATCGTACTAGCATCCCAATAAGCCGAGTCCAATGGCCAACCTTGAGACCGTACTAGTATCCCAATAAGCCGAGTCCAATGATCAACCCTGAGATCGTACTAGCATCCCAATAAGCCGAGTCCAATGGCCAACCTTGAGACCGTACTAGTATCCCAATAAGCTAAGTCTAATGACCAACCCTGAGACTATACTACCATCCCAATAAGCCAAGTCCAATGACCAACACTGAACCCCTCCCTACTAGTACCCCAATAAGTCAAGTCCAATGACCAACCCTGAGCCTGTAATAGTATCAGCTCCTTTAAATGAAGAGTTTGATTGTTCCCCTTTCTACTCACCTGAGCCGGTCTCTCCAGGGGTAGACGGGTGAGTCGGGGTCACACAGCCTTCGCCATGCAGAGAAAGTCAAACACTTTCCACAGTGCAAAATAAATTGTGACAGCTTATTAGGGGGAAGAGAAACTTGTTATCCTGACATGCACACATGTGACTCAGCCAGCTGTCAGAGACGGGAAGACTGGGAAGGCCATGAAGAATTGGGTAACTTGCAACCCTACAGCTGCGGTGAGTGGGGGTGGGGTGGCAAAGCTACAAGCCCCATCATGCATTCGCTGCAAAACTAAAATTCTGATCACTATAGGACTGTTATCCTCAGGTAGCCCTGCACTGTGGGAAACCTACAGAGAGAATTTGGAGGCTGCTTCTGCCAACCTCTACTAGAAACTACTCTGACAGCTTTCATACTTTGGGGAATTGGCAAATCCGTGACCTCACCGCGACCTTCTAGACTGCATGCTTATTCCAGGTCAGTGACCTAGAATCTTTGTGTGAAAGTGGCCAAAGAGTTCATTATGTATTAACGTTTATTTGCAAAACAAAACCGTTGTATAGCGGAAAAATGTATAAAAAAACACAGTAAATAAATACTAAAAATGGCCCCAAAATCATAGATATCCTTTAAGTGAACCTGTTACTACGAGCAAAACAAAGGTTCATTTTTAACTGCAGTTATGATATACAACTACCTTATTTCCTAATGCGGTATTGGCAATATGTCAGAATTTAAAGAGGTATAAACATTTAAAAGATGGATCCCAGACTACTGAATAATAACCAATACTACTTGACCAATTCATCCTGTGGGGTGGGGTACCTCTACAACTATTTGGCAATGGGGGGGGGGGGGGGGGGAGACCAGGGTGGTCACCCCACCCAAGCAAGAGTTGTAAAAGAGGAAAAGAGGACCAACTTCGGCATATGTAGTAAATGGTATAACCTTTATTGTACAAAAATGTATATAGCAAATGATAGGGAGGCACAATGGCCCCATCACTCCAAACCCCCATTAAAACCTATTAAAAAGGGACAACGTTGTCACTTGATCAAACACGTCGCTCATACATACCATATATATGCATGTATGAGCGACGTCCTATGTGTTTTGATCAAGTTACAATGTTGTCCCTTTTTAACCGGTTTTAATGGTGTTTGGAGTGATGGGGCCATTGTGCCTCCCTATCATTTGCTATATACATTTTTGTACAATGCAGGTTATAGAATTTAAAAAGAGGACCTGAACTATGGAATCTCTACCATAAAGAAAGCAACCCAAGGACAAAGGACTAGTCCCCAATCCTGTCTGTAGGCTCCCTGCAGCTGATCATTTCCCCATTACGGACTTATTATGTCTGTTTCTACAAATGTGTCGCTGTGTGGAGGTGGGCATCTTGGAAGACGAGCATCATCACGTTAGAACTGCATATATGATATCTGATGACTGGTGGAGAAATACACAAGAATCAGCAGGAGAGGAGGAGAAAGCACAGACCCACAGAATAGATGAAGCAGGGAGATCCTTGCACTGTCAGGTCCCCAGGTACAGCATTCCTCTCCAGCAAGGAAGAGCAAGTGATCAGCACAGTAATGGCATCACCGAATTTCACTCCAATTCTGAGACTAGTAATCAGAGGGAGCGGTGCTTTAGATCAGTGTTTCTCAACTCAAGGCGCCCGTCATGTTTTCAGGATTTCCCTCAGATGAAATGGCTGTGGTAATTACTAAAGGCAGTGAAACTGATCAAATCACCTGTGCAAAATAATGGAATGCCTAAAAACATGACCTGTTTGGGGCGCCTTGAGGACTGGAGTTGAGAAACACTGCTTTAAATGATATCACACTGCTGGGTTATCAACCATCGATAAATTTATGGACAGTTTGTAAAAAAATGAAAAAAAAAAAATCGGCAGATGTACAATCCAACCGTAAACGTCCTTTATGGACAGCGGCTGCCTGTAAAAAAATAGGGCAGTGGGCTGGCTTTGGAACTGCGCATTAGGCAGTTCCGAAGATGGCCAGGCTTGAAGTTGGACAGGGGTGGGTGGCTAGGCATGCAGTGACATCATGGCGCCGTGGGGGCCTTTTGTGAATTACAGCAAGGGGATCTGGGCTGGGACTCAGGAGCTAGAGAGCTAGAGAGCTGCTGGCATAGTCCTTTCTTGGTGGAGAAGAAGAGGAAGATGTAGGTGGTGAGAATCAAAGAAGAGGAGCGAGCTGCCCAGACTGGACCGTGTCTGACTGCCCTGCTGCACCCAAGCGAGCAATGGAGGAGCCTGGGAGGTCAGGTCAGCTCCCAGCCAGCCTGTTTTTGAGTTCAGGTCTCCTTTTATCATAGCGACATAAATTTTATATACAACTGTGCCTATTCCTAGTAATATTTAATTTGAAAACGTTGTCCAAACAACGGATCCAGATGCCTTGCAAGTAGTTCTTGCAGATGTGAAGCTGGGGAAACGTGGAAATCACACGTATCACCACAGGATAGTTCATGCCCTCAGCATGGCAAATCGGGATCCGCAAGTTATAAAACTCCATACCATCACAGCGAGTACAATAGTGCCACACTGTATCACCCCTTAATGGGTCCCTCTGGTAAACCACTCGTGATGTGACCAGAGACAATGAGGTCTTGTATCAGGAGACCCTACTTCATTGGGTTATGCTCCCAGGAAAATCACAATGAGACGTGCGGTTCCTCGGAGAGCCTATCGATTACACTGAGGATTATCTCCGGTCATATAAACAAAAATAAAAAAAATTAAAAATAAACCAACAACCTCATGCTAGGGGGGAAAAAGAAAAAAAAAAAAAAAAAAAAAAAAAGACCACGCCATGAAACCCAAACCTATCCTGAGCGTCTTGTTCAGGATAGGTTTGGGTTTCATGGCTACTTAGCTTCCTTAGAACTTCAAGTCTCAACGTGCCGCTATGACGGCAGTCAGTGGCACAGCCGCCAATCAGACCGAAGCAATAAGGATCTTTTCTACCGAACAAGGAAACAAACTGCTGTGCTCCTGTGGAGAGTGTTTATTCTATCGAATGTCTTTATTTGAGATGCAGGAAGCATTTATGTTGAATTTACAAACCAGTTTATGTGCAAATTGGGCTTTAAACTGCAAAGCAATTTAAATGCAGCCTTGCTAAAGTGTGCGGATCAATACCAGTGAATACAGCTTCAACTCTTCTGGGAAGGCTGTCCACAAGGTTTAGGAGTGTGTCTATGGGAATGTTTGACCATTCTTCCAGACGTACATTTGTGAGGTCAGGCACTGATGTTGGATGAGAAGGCCTGGCTTGCAGTCTCCGCTCTAATTCATCCCAAAGGTGTTCTATCCCGTTGAGGTCAGGACTGTGCAGGCCAGTCAGGTTCCTCCACCACAAACTCGCTCACCCATGTCTTTGGACCTTGCTTTGTGCACTGGTGAGCAGTCATGTTGGAACAGGAAGGGGCCGTCCCCAAACTGTTCCCACAAAGTTGGGAGCATGAAAGTGTCCAAAATGTCTTGGTATGCTAACGCCTTAAGTGTTCCCTTTACTGGAACTAAGGGACCAAGCCCAACCCCTGAAAAACAACCCCACACCATAATCCTCCCTCCCCCAAATGATTTGGACCAGTGTACAAAGCAAGGTCCAGAAAGATATGGATGAGCGAGTTTGGGGTGGATGAACTTGACTGGCCTGCAGAGTCCTGACATCAACCTGATAGAACACCTTTGGGATGAATTAGAGAGGCAACTGCGAGCCAGGCCTTCTCGTCCAACATCAGTGCCTGACCTCACCAATGTGCTTCTGGAAGAGTGGTCAAACATTCCCATAGACACACTCCTAAACCTTGTGGACGGCCTTCCCAGAAGAGTTGAAGCTGTTCTAGCTGCAAAGGGTGGGCCAACTCAATATTGAACCCTACGGACTAAGACGGGGATGCCATTAAAGTTCATGTGCGTCCCAATACTTTTGGTAATATAGCGTATGTAAAAAAAAAAAAACTAGTAAAAAATAAAATTGAATACAATAAATACAATTGTGAAAAAAAGGATACAAAAACAAACAAAAAAAAAACTACTGACACCACTGTCGGAATTACCAGGGTCGCAAAGGACAAACTTCCAACTGGGCTTTGGCATTCCACCACCTTGGGGGGGGGGGGGGCCAAGATGGCAGGAAGGTGGCCCGCTGCGGGATCATAATAAAAAGGTCCCACAATAGGAGTGAAGGGGGCCCCAGGACCAGCGGGGGAAGGGGGGGGGAACCAGGACCAGCGGGGGAACCAGGACCAGCGGGGGAAGAGGGGGGGAACCAGGACCAGCGGGGGAAGAGGGGGGGAAACCAGGACCAGCGGGGGAAGAGGGGGGGGGGGGAACCAGGACCAGCGGGGGAAGAGGGGGGGGGAACCAGGACCAGCGGGGGAAGAGGGGGGGGGAACCAGGACCAGCGGGGGAAGAGGGGGGGAAACCAGGACCAGCGGGGGAAGAGGGGGGGAAACCAGGACCAGCGGGGGAAGAGGGGGGGAAACCAGGACCAGCGGGGGAAGAGGGGGGGAAACCAGGACCAGCGGGGGAAGAGGGGGGGGGGGAACCAGGACCAGCGGGGGAAGAGGGGGGGGGGAACCAGGACCAGGGAACCAGGACCAGCGGGGGAAAAGGGGGGGGGGAAAGGGGGGGGGAACCAGGACCAGTGGGGTAGGGGGGGGGGGGAACCAGGACCAGCGGGGGAAGAGGGGGGGGAGAACCAGGACCAGCGGGGTAGGGGGGGGGGGAGAACCAGGACCAGCGGGGTGGGGGGGGGGGGGAGAACCAGGACCAGCGGGGTAGGGGGGGGGAGAACCAGGACCAGCGGGGTAGGGGGGGGGAGAACCAGGACCAGCGGGGTAGGGGGGGGGGGAACCAGGACCAGCGGGGTAGGGGGGGAGAACCAGGACCAGCGGGGTAGGGGGGGGGAGAACCAGGACCAGCGGGGTAGGGGGGGAGAACCAGGACCAGCGGGGTAGGGGGGGGAGAACCAGGACCAGCGGGGTAGGGGGGGGGGGGAGAACCAGGACCAGCGGGGAGGGGGGGGGGAACCAGGACCAGCGGGGAAGGGGGGGGGACCAAGACCAGCGGGGGAAGGGGGGACCAGGACCAGCGGGGGACCAGGACCAGGACCAGCGGGAAAGGGGGGGATCAGGACCAGCAAGAAAGGGGGCCCCAGGACCAGCAGGAAAGGGGGCCCCAGGACCAGAGGGAAGGGCTTTGTTTGGAGTCAATTGATGGTTTCTTGCATCGGAGCCCTGAAGGTTCTAGTGACGCCTTTGACCTACAGGTATGGTGTTTATATCAAGCACCAATTTATGAAAGCTGCAAATACTGGAGCCCGTTGACTTCCCGGAAGATTAAATTACGACGATTAACTCAACTTTCAAAACCAACAAATAAGACGCACAAAGTCAGTGTAGATTCCCTTGAAGAGGTTTGCTGGTTGAGCTCTCCAGCAAAGCGTTCCTGCAATTTATGATAAGAGGCTCTTTCACCGAAAAGGTGACATCCCACCGTTTATAACACTAAACATTATTTCCTCTTCTGGCAACACATCAGCGGCCGTGTTCTACATTGACACTGATAAGCCCCGGCTTAGGTTTCTATCCTGAGAGCGGCTCAGTTTTCTAATGAAAACGCCATTATCCCCCCCTTGTAATTAAAGCAGAAACAGATCAGGAAGTAGAAGGAGGAAGGCAGAGCCAGGCGCGCACGCTTCCCCCCCGATGGGTGACAAAGCCGCGTCCCATTCGCTCAGCGCCGCACTGACACTTTATAACCCCCGACCGAGCTGAGAAACTTTCCTACACAATGCAGGTTTCCTCCGTGCGTCGTTATTGTGCATCTTTATGAGCACGGAGAGCAATTTGTGTAACCGCAGAGACGAACCGCGGAAATAAAAGGAACTGTTGATTACCGAGAAGGGGACAATTCACAACAACTCCGGCCTAAAGAAAAACTTTCTAATTATAGGATTACATTCCTTTAATTCTATACATTAAGTCTGTCTCTGTAGCTGGGAGGGGAGCCATTAGCCAAACATCTTCCAGACATCTGAGAATGCCCCCCTGCTTAACCTCTTCAGCTCCGGACGATTTAACCCCCCCCCTTTTCATGACCAAGGCTATTTTTTTGGGATGCGACACTGCGTTACTCTGACAATTGCGCGGTCTTGCGACGCTGTATGTCCTTTTTTTCCCCACAAATAGAGCTTTTCTTTTGGGGGTATTTTATCACCTCTGCGGTAATTTTAATAGACAAAAGAAACCTACAATTTTGGAGAAAAAAAAAAAAAAAGTCTTCATCAATTTAGGCCAAAATGTATGCTACATATTGGTTAAAAAAAAGAAAAAAAATCCCAATAAGCGTATATTGATTGGTTTAAATAAAAAAAAAAAAAAATAAAGGAATCTGATTTTTTTATTTATTTAAAATCTGATTTGGTATTTAAAATTGTTTTTTTTGGTAAAAGGATTTTTTGCTATTTAACCACTTGCTAACTGGGCACTTAAACCCCCCTCCTGCCCAGGCCAATTTTCAGCTTTCAGCGCTGTCGCACTTTGAATGACAATTGCGCGGTCATGCAACACTGTACCCAAATGAAATTTTTATCATTTTTTTCCACAAATAGAGCTTTCTTTTGGTGGTATTTAATCACAGCTGGGATTTTTATTTTTTGCTAAACAAAAAAAAAGATTTTGAAAAAAAAAAAAAAAAAAATCATGTTTCATAGTTTGTTATAAAATTTTGCAAACAGGTAATTTTTCTCCTTCATTGATATGCGCTGATGAGGCGGCACTGATGGGCACGGATAGGCACAGTTAAGGCGGCACTGATAGGCACAGTTAAGGCGGCACTGATAGGCACAGTTAAGGCGGCACTGATAGGCACAGTTAAGGCGGCACTGATAGGCACAGTTAAGGCGGCACTGATAGGCACAGTTAAGGCGGCACTGATAGGCACAGTTAAGGCGGCACTGATGGCCACTGATGGGTGGCACGGGTGGGCACTTATGGCCACTGGTAGGTGACACTGATGTGCAGCACTGTTGCACTGATGTGAGCGCTGATGGGTGGCACTGTGGGCACTGATGGGTGACGCTGGTGGGCACTGGTAGGCGGCACTGCTGCCTATTGCTGTGTCACTGGCAGGGGGCAGATGATCGCCGTGATCGAGACTGATGTCCCTCTCACGGCCGCCGGTGATCGGGTTTTTTTCCTCTTCACGCTGTCAGCGCGAGGAGGAAAAATAGCCGATTACCGGCTCTGTTTACATCACATGATCAGCTGTCATTGGCTGACAGCTGATCATGTGGTAAGGGGTCGGGACCGACCCCTTACTCTGATCTGTGATCAGGCGAGTTTCATAGACTCGCCGAACACGCCCTGCAGGGGGCGCGCAGGCCGCTCGTGCACGGGACGACGTCAATAGACGTTATCCCGGCAATGTAGATCTGCGCTGTTGCCGTCATTTGGCAATAGCGCAGATCTGAAGAGGTTAAAATCAGATTTTTTTTTTTAAATCATTAAAGAACTTTTATTGAAATTTCCAAAACAAATACCAAGAGCGGGTCAGAGGAGGAGCCAAGAGCGGGTCAGAGGAGGAGCCAAGAGCGGGTCAGAGGAGGAGCCAAGAGCGGGTCAGAGGAGGAGCCAAGAGCGGGTCAGAGGAGGAGCCAAGAGCGGGTCAGAGGAGGAGCCAAGAGCGGGTCAGAGGAGGAGCCAAGAGCGGGTCAGAGGAGGAGCCAAGAGCGGGTCAGAGGAGGAGCCAAGAGCGGGTCAGAGGAGGAGCCAAGAGCGGGTCAGAGGAGGAGCCAAGAGCGGGTCAGAGGAGGAGCCGCTGTGGACAAAGATGACAGTTGCTCTTTAAAAATTATGATTTGAGTTGATTGAAATCAAGCCTTTTTTACTAGCAATTTAAATCAAATCCACTCTGATTTGCACAAACGTTATAGCGTCTACAAACTATGGGATATATTAATAGAATTTTTTTTTTTTTTTTTTTCACTAGTAGTGGCCGCGATCAGCGACTTATAGCGGGACTGCGATATTGCGGCGGACAAAAATCGGACACCAAGGCTAGGTTTCCACTATTGTGACCTGAAAGTCACGTGATTTTTTTTGCCGCAATTTTGATGCGACTTGAAGCAATGGCCTGTGTATTCTTGAGGTCTATGGACCTCAAGTCGCATCAAAGTGGGACCCAAGTGGTGCAGGGACTACTTTGAAGTCGAACAGATATGAACGGCACTCATTGGAAACCATGGGGTAAGACTTGTCATGCAAATTTGCAGTCCCAAGTCGCACTAGTGGAAACCGAGCCTTCATGACACACAGGGGAAATCAAAGGGTTAAATGTGTGGTCAACATGTGTTGCTGTGTGTGCCGCTTTTACTAAGCAATGTGCTGTTGTTTTTACTTCCTGCTTTGCTGGAGGAAGAAAAAAAAAAAAAAAAAAAAACACACACAACAAAACAAAACAAAAAAAACAGCACATTGTTGCTGTCAGAAGAGAGCCGGTGTTTGTTTACCTACACATACTGGGAATACAGCAGCGCCGTATCCTGGAAGAATATACTTGTGGGCTTCTCCTGCCCACAAGCAAGATGGGAATCCACGAGGGGAAAAAAAAAACAAAAAAACAATTGAAGGTATTTTAAATAATGACAAGAATAGGAATAGCTTGATACGCATTATGTAAGATTATAAGTAATTAAAAAAAAAAAAAAAGAAAGATGTGGGGGGAACTCCGCTGTAAAGAATATGTAAACCCAACACCTCATATTCCTGATATGTGTCGGCTGCACCATGTACTTATATATGAAAAAGTCTCTGGTTCTCTTTGTATGGAATCCCCCGGTGTTCCTTCCAGTCCCGCTGCTTTCCTATTAAAAACTGACCACACTAAGCATTAGAAACACAGCGTAGTCAGTTCTTGGACCGTGTTGGGAACTCAGCTGGCTCTCCTCTAATGATCAGACTTGCCCTGACAAGCACCGCGCCCCCCCCCCCACTGCCATTCACTGGGAAGATCAGTGTGCCACTGTTTCCCCACCCCTACTTCTCTATGCAGCTGATAACAGAGGATATGTGATCACTTATAAAAAAAGGAAAAAACGTATATATTTTTTTCATAGCTATGCACAAATCTTTTGCCTTTCATTTCTGTTTTAGGCTGGATGCACACCTATGGCATTTTTAGTGCTTTTTGCATTTCGAAGATTTGTACTACAGTCTATTTATCATGGTTTCCTATGGAATACGTTCTGTAGTGCAAAAATGCAAAAAGCACTAAAAATGCCATAGGTGAAAATCCAGCCTTAAACAGAATGAATAGTTTTGCATACAGTATATGTCAAGGCAAAAAAAAAATAAAAACACAAATACAGTACATATGGCACACGACTATACATAGATAGTATTGGGACGCCTGCCTTTACACACACATGAACTTTAATGGCATCCCAGTCTTAGTCTGTAGGGTTTAATATTGGGTTGGCCCACCCTTTGCCGCTATAACAGCTTCAACTCTTCTGGGAAGGCCATCCACAAGGTTTAGGAGTGTGTCTATGGGAATGTTTGACCATTCTTCCAGAAGAGCATTTGTGAGGTCAGGCACTGATGTTGGACGAGAAGGCCTGGCTCGCAGTCTCCACTCTATTTCATCCCAAAGGTGTTCTATCGGGTTGAGGTCAGGACTGTAAAGTTCCTCCACCCCAAACTTGCTCATCCATGTCTTTATGGACCTTGCTTTGTGCACTGGTGCGCAGTCATGTTGGAACAGGAAGGGGTCATCCCCAAACCGTTCCCACAAAGTTGGGAGCATGAAATTGTCCAAAATGTCTTGGTATGCTGACGCCTTGAGAGTTCCCTTCACTGGAACTAAGGGGCCAAACCCAACCCCTAAAGAACAACCCCCACACCATAATCCCCCCTCCACCAAATGGTTTGGATCATTTGGATGCAGCAGTGAGATTCTGGAGCCCCCCATGGAAAGCGTCTTTCCCTGGGGGCACCTGATGAAGAGTTGGCGGGGCACTCCAGAAGGAGGATTGGGGGCTGCTCTGTGCAAAACCATTACACAGAGCAGGTAATTATAAAATGTTTGTTATTTTTATTTTATTTTTAAAAATCAAAGCTTTACAATCACTTTAAAACAGGCCCCTAATTTTTTTTTCCCGTAGTACAACTAAAAATTTGTTTAAAAAAATGGTATAAAACACAATCTACACACATTACAAAGTCACTGAGTTTTGTTATTGCCACAATGCACCCAAATAATAATGGGGAAAAAATCTACCTAATATATGGTAGTCTGGCAGCGCCCGTCGGCACAGCTATGGCGACACGCTGAGCATGATGAGCGCGCTCTATACTTCACCGCGCTGATAACACAGCCTGAGGTTTAATTGCAGCAGAATCCACAGGAAGTTGGCAGCTGATTGGGTATCTGGCAGGATGAACGGGCATTTTATTTTCTGCAGATTGAACAGATATAAACAAAACACTCTTCATGGTATATTTAACAGAACAAAAGGGATACTATAGGGAAACTATAGAACTTCATTGTTGAGGTTTACATACACTAAGAGCTCAATCACACCAACCCCCAGTCTTCTGCT
>JBBGZY010002547.1:75000-110000 GCA_037952925.1 Lithobates clamitans | reverse complement strand
AACGTACTTTAACAAGCGTTACTATACCACTGAGCTACAAACTGCAAATGATTGTTCAGTTGTAAAAAAAAAAAAAAAAAAAAAAAAAAAAGCCAAAACAAAAATAAAAAACAAAACAAAAAAAAAGCAAAAGAAAAAAAAAACAAATCAAACAAAAAACACACAAAACAAAAACAAAAAAAAGCACAAAAAAATAAATCAAACAAAACAAAAAAAAAAAAAATGAAAAAAAAAAAAAAAAAAGCCAAAACAAAAATAAAAAATAAAAAACAAAACAAAAAAAAAGCAAAAGAAAAAAAAAAACAAATCAAACAAAAAACACACAAAACAAAAACAAAAAAAAGCACAAAAAAATAAAACAAAACAAAAAAAAAAGATATGAAAAAAAAAAAAAAAAGAAAAACAAAGCACAAAAAAACAGAAAAAAACAAACAAACAAAAAACACATTTAGAGGTATTCTGTATTCCTTTGAAATTGAATATGCTTTTTTTTGCATTTTACGGTGCTGCTGTAGACTGCATGCAAACTTTTTTTCCTACGTTCCCATCCATGTGTGCAGTGTAATTTTTAGCAAACAGGTTCCCTTAACCACTTGCCCTCCGGAAGATTTACCCCCCCCCCCCCTTCCTGACCAGGCCAGTTTTTTGAGATATGGCACTGTGTTACTTTAACTGACAACTGCGCGCTCGTGCGACGCTGTACACAAATAAAGGTTTAACCTTAAACTACATAGAGGATTCTTTACTGTAAGAGCGGCAAGTGTGTGGAATTCCCTTCCACAGGCGGTGGTCTCAGCGGGGGAGGGTATTGATAGTTTCAAGAAACTATTAGCTAAGCACCTGAACGACCGCAACATACAGGGATATACAATGTGATACATAATCACACACACAGGTTGGACTTGATGGACTTTTTTCAACCTCACCTACTATGTAACTATGTATGTCCTTTTTTTCCCCCCACAAATAGAGCTTTCTTTTGGTGTATTTGATCACCTCTGCGTTTTTTTTTTCGTTTTTCGTGCTATACAAGTTAAAAAAAAAAAAGCAAACCAATAAAAAAAAAAAAAGCGACAATTTTAAAAAATAAAAATAATTTTTTACTTTCTGCTATAAAACATACCCAATTAAAAATAATATGTAAAAAATAAAAATTTCTCCATCAATTTTGGCCATTACGTATTCTGCTACATATTTTTTGGTAAAAAAAAAAAAAAAAAAAAAAATCCCAATACGGGTATATTGATTGGTTTGCGCAAAATTTATAGTCAAACTATGGGATAGATTATTATCCCATATCCCATTATTTATTTTTTAATTTTTTTTACTATCAATGGTGGCGGTCAGCGACTTAAAGCGAGACTGCGACATAGCGGCGAACAAATCGGACGCTGACACTTTTTGGGGACCAGTGAAACCACTACAGCGATCAGTGCTAAGGAAATGCACTGTCACTGTACTAATGACACTGGCTGAGAAGGGGTTACCTGTGTTCCTGGGGAGTGATTACTGACTGGGGGGGGGGGGAGGTGCTTTTACTGTAAGGCAGAGATTCGTGTTCCTGCTTCCAGGACCTCCACTTCCAACAGAGCGGCGATCTGCCTTGTTCACATAGGCAGACCTCAGTTCTGTCTCTCCCGGGAATGACCGCAGTGGGAGCAGGTCGCTGGCAGCGTGCCACAACAACATGCATTGCACGCGCCTGCAGAGTGGCCCCATTCACTTGAATGGGTCACAATCAGCGGATGTAAATGATAAGGGGTGCACTACATGTCACAGCCACAGCCTGTGTACACCTCCAGCTCCTGCCTCTACAGCCAGGGGGGGGTGGGGGGGATCTTTTTGTCCTGAATGAGCAGCTGCAGCTATTTGCACACACCTGTTATTCCAGACACAGGAATCTGCAGGGTGTGTCAATCGCCTGTCTGAATGTAGCCCTACACTTGGGGTTATGGGTAGGTCCTCTGCGTTCTCCTGTACAATGCAGGACTACTGGTTTTGCATTGTAATTGAACCAACCACAAGCCTGTGTGTTCGGGTGGGGACCAGTCGCGCAGAGAAGGGGGCTCCGGGACAGCCTGCCTGGGTCGAGCAGAGATTGGGGGGCCCCGAGCGGCCCGGCCGCGCAGAGATTGGGGGGGCCCCGAGCGGCCCGGCCGCGCAGAGATTGGGGCGGCCCGGCCGCGCAGAGATTGGGGCGGCCCGGCCGCGCAGAGATTGGGGGGGCCCCGGGAGGCCCGGCCGCGCAGAGATTGGGGGGGGGCCCCGGGCGGCCCGGTCGCGCAGAGATGGGGGGTGCCCCGAGCGGCCCGGTCGCGCAGAGATGGGGGGGGCCCCGAGCGGCCCGGTCGCGCAGAGATTGGGGGGGCCCCGAGCGGCCCGGTCGCGCAGAGATGGGGGGGCCCCGAGCGGCCCGGTCGCGCAGAGATTGGGGGGGCCCCGAGCGGCCCGGTCGCGCAGAGATTGGGGGGGCCCCGAGCGGCCCGGTCGCGCAGAGATGGGGGGGCCCCGAGCTGCCCGGTCGCGCAGAGATTGGGGTGCCCCGAGCGGCCCGGTCGCACAGAGATTGGGGGGCCCCGAGCGGCCCGGTCGCACAGAGATGGGGGGCTTAAGGGCCTGGTCGCACCCTGCATAGGGGAAGTCGGCGAAAGTGAGGAATAGACAACTGCTTGATTCCTCTATCACTGGACATAACCAACATTTAACCCTTGCACGCGGGGGGTCCCACTACAAGGGTATTTTTTTATTTTTTTTTGCCTGGAGTGGGACAAGAAAAACCAGAAACAATAATGAACATTTTCAGCAGTACCTGCTATTGTTGTTATGGACCATATTCTCGGACTGGAAATAGGAAAGGAAATTCTATGAATTACTATGGAGAAAATAAAATAAAAAATGATTTCATTATTTATCTGTACACCAACCTACCTGCAAGGAAACTGCAGAAGATCCAACAAGCCCATGACTATTGGCCGGAATGTTTTCAGGGGTGCTGTCATTTTTGCGGTTCATCTGGTACCCGGCACCATCCTGCACATATCCCGACCACACACAGCGCTCTGAGCGGCTTCCCATCCCTGAACACCCTTTAACCTACTTTTTTGTGCCAGTCCGCCGGTGCATTTTTGCAACCTCATTTCTCCTCTACTTCGGGCAAAAAATAAAACATTTCAGCAGGCCTGAACGAGCGCAGCAAGAGGGAGATAAGACATTTTCTAAACTCTGCAATGCAACTTTTTTTTTTCCCCTTTTCAAAAATAAAAAAAACGCAGCAACTGACGACAAATGCAAACACTTCAACTACAATGCGCCTTTTTCTCTCTCCATCCTTTATCTGCTAAAATAAACACACAGAGTGGCCTTCCTTATCGGGGAACATGCCGCACACACACCGCCTCATTGTCTGTAATCACCGAGGAGCAGAGGCCCGCTCTCTGCACCGCTTCCAGACAGACGCTCATCATCCTTATGACCTTTCCCATACTTAGTACTGTAAACACAAAAATTAAAAAAAAAAATTATAATTCAAGAATATAGTTCAAGATAGATCACATGATCTTGCTGTTAAATTTTTCCTTCAATGGTGGACTGCATCAATGCCAAGACTGCTTGTTGACTGGCGCAGTCTGAAGCGCCCAGCTGGTGTCAACTACACATGAGTCGGCATCAGCTGGTCTATATAGGGGCGCAGCCCCCCCCCCCCAATCTCCATGCGGGGCGCCAGACTCATAGGCTATGAGTTTTTCTTTTTTAAGCACATGATTAGAGCCAGAGGCTCTAATCGGCTTCAAAAAGGTTGGACTCTGCGCCCCGAACCCACCCACTTGAGACATTAGCGAATCAATATTCGGTATGGTCTTCCGGCTTCTCCTCCCAGCCAATCAGGACAGGAGGCAGATCCCAAGACTGGATTAGCCGGGAGGAGAAGACACGACCTGGATGGGGTAAATGCGGACCTGGCTGGGGGGGTCGTTTGCGCCGCGTTCCCCCCCCCCCCCCCCCAAAAAAAAATGGAGCACCAGCTGCCACTGGTCGCTATGCAACAAAAAGGCAGGTAGAGGGTAAAGGACTATTCCCCAATACTGCCTGTGGTCTCCCTGCATCCAATCTATCCATTACTGACTTTTCATGCCTTGTTCTGCACCGTCTATGTATGGAGGCAGCCATCTTGCTACAGGCAGGGCTTTACTTCCTCATAACAGAGCCTCTCGCAATTCAGAGTTGCCCCCCCTGATGTCTGGGGATCTGATGACCCGATCTGATGGACAAGAAGCAGCAGGTGAGGTGGAGGAAGCAAAGATTCACAAAATGAATAAGGCAGATGCAGGGAGATCCTTGCAATGTTCTCCAAATACAGCTTCCTCACCAGCAAGGAGAACAACAGTGAGCAGCAGAGTGGTGACATCACCAAATCTTACCCTGACAACTGAGCCTTAGGCAACGCATCACAGATGGGAGTCTGCAGGCACGAGAGCCTTGCCCCCACAGGGACTCTCCTGATTGGCCATTTGCTTCCGCTACTGTCAATCACAGCTAGTGCGCCAATCAGGAGACAGAGGGGGCGGGGCTGAACCGTGGCACCGTGTGTGAGTGGGCACAGAGCAGCGGCTCGGCTCAGCTGCGCCCATAGCAAGCTGCTTGCAGTGGGGGGCATACAACAGGAGGAAGAGGCCAGGGGCACCAGCATGGGACCCAAGAAGAGGATTCGGGCCACTCTGAACAACCACTGCACAGAACAGGTACGTACAACATGTTTATTATTTTAATGAAAAAAAAAATTAAAGCTTTAAAAAAAAAAAAAAAAAAATCACTTTAAGACTAGCAGTCAGAAGCAGAAAAGCCTTAGATTTCATACTGCAGATATACAGGGGTGCCTAGGCACACTCACATACCAGAAAAATGCACTTTTTTTGTGTTTTTTTTGCAGAAGGAATTCAAAACAAAAAAAATGTGCATTTTCCGGTTACTGCTTAGGCTTTAGTTCCTCCTGAGAAACAGCAGTGCTTTTTCTTGGCATTGAGCCTCATATCTGTATATCTGCAGTGCGAGATCATCTAAGATTGTTAGTCTCCCCAGATTTGGAGTGAGATTTGGTGGTGTCACTACCGTTCTGCTCATTGTTCTCCTTGATGGAGGGGAGGCTGTACCTGAGGACCTACAGAGCAAGGACCTCCCAGTGTTCGCTTCTTTCGTTCTGTGTTGTCAGGATTAACAGTCAGGGACTTACATCTCATACTAAATATATACAGAACAGGAGTGTCTAGGCCCACTGGCATACTAGGAAGTACACTGGTACATTTCAGGACTTCGGAACAACTAAGTACAATTTTCAGAGTACTGATTAGTCTTGAACTTCTCCCTAAAAACAGCAGTGCATTTCTTTTTTTTTTGCCTTCAGCCTCATAGTTGTACATCAGCAGTGTGAGATCATCTAAGATTGCTAGTCTCACTAGATTTGGAGAGGTCACTACTGCATACCTCCCTTTCTGAGATGGAAACAAGGGACACCTATTCGCAAAAGTATGTTGGCATAGGACACCCCCACCCACCCCCAATACCCCCTTAAAGGAGAATTATACAAACACAAAGAAAAAAAAAAAAAAGGATTAGTTAAACCAAGAAGGGCTCTTTTTACCACTATATTCCTTTATATTGGTTTTTGAAATTTACAAATGCAGCAATTTAGAAATTGCATGAAAGGTTTAGCACTGGAAATCACTTCTTGAAAGATAAAAAGTCCATTTTAAAACACAACTATATAAATCAGACCAAAATGAGGGACTAAAGAGGAGGAAAGAGGGACTAAAGAGGAGGACAGAGGGACTAAAGAGGAGGACAGAGGGACTAAAGAGGAGGACAGAGGGACTAAAGAGGAGGACAGAGGGACTAAAGAGGAGGACAGAGGGACTAAAAAGAGGAGGACAGAGGGACTAAAGAGGAGGACAGAGGGACTAAAGAGGAGGACAGAGGGACTAAAGAGGAGGAAAGAGGGACTAAAGAGGAGGACAGAGAGACTAAAGAGGAGGACAGAGAGACTAAAGAGGAGGACAGAGAGACTAAAGAGGAGGACAGAGAGACTAAAGAGGAGGACAGAGGGACTAAAGAGGAGGACAGAGGGACTAAAGAGGAAGAAAGAGGGACTAAAGAGGAGGAAAGAGGGACTAAAGAGGAGGAAAGAGGGACTAAAGAGGAGGAAAGAGGGACTAAAGAGGAGGAAAGAGGGACTAAAGAGGAGGAAAGAGGGACTAAAGAGGAGGAAAGAGGGACTTTGTTCCAAATCAGGGACAGTTGGGAGCTATGCTACTGTTCTGCTCATTGTTGCTGGAGAGGAAACTGTACCTGAGGACCTGCAGTTCAAGGGTCTCCCTGCGACTCATATTTTTCGTCGTGTGCTTCCTCCAACTCTCTTGATGCTTCTCGATCATTACCCAACCAGTCATCAGCTCTGACATGAGGAAGCAAAGCCTCTACTCAGAAAACCACCTCCATACAGACACGATTTAAACAAGGCATGGTAATGGCAGAGAGCCTACAGACATTACTGGTGACTGAGCCATTGTTTTTTTTTTTTTTTTATTATTTTTTTATTTTAAGCACAGTTTCCGCAGTACAGTTCCTCTTTATCCACTTCCCATTCAGTCTCCATTTATAAACAGCGACGGATGAGTTGAAGTAGTTATACTGGGGTTAGAACTGCAGCTAAAGTCCTGATCACGGTATTGTTTTATTTAGCAGCTGAACATTTTTAGTAAAAGTAATCCGAACAGCTATACAGCCGCTGGATTACTTTTACAGTCGGCAGAAGGGGGTCCCCCTCCTCCCACCACTGCTTCCACCTTTACCGGTTTCCCCCATCCAATCGGGGAGCGCCATAAGGATGCAAAATCGGTGGCGTCCGGTTCCTGGGACAGTGAGGAACTCTGGATGTTGTTCCGCCCACTGTGAGACATCAGAAGCGGCGAGGATTTCATCACTTCCTGTTTTGGTCTAATATAAACAAGTCATTGCTGGCTTGTGAATGTATCTGGTTAAAACTAGTCTGTTTGATCAGATGCTTTGGCGGCTAGGAGAGAAATGGGGTCTAATAGACCCCAGATCTCTCCATAAGGAGGACAGGTCATTACCCATCCTATCACAAGGGATTTTGTTCATCCCTTGTGATAGCAATAAAGTTGATAAAAAAAATTTTTTTAAAAAAAGGTACAGTGTTAAAAAATAAATAAATAAAAATGGCGATCGCACTACACGAGGTATCGCTGCGAACATCAATGTGAGAACAATAGTTCTAGCTTCAGACCTCCTGTGTAACTCAAAACTAGTATCCAGTAAAGTTTTCTAAAGCGTCACCTATAGAGATTTTTAGGTACCGTAGTTTGGCGCCATTCCACAGCCATGCACAGTTTTAAAGCTTGACATTGTATCTATTAACTCAGAGTAACATTGTCTTTCATAGTTTACTAAACAACTGGATATTACATTGTGCTTTTGCGCTTTAAAAATCATTAAAGTGTACTTTCCCACAAAATTTACATTTGAAAAAACGCTGCACAAATATCATGTGACATGCAATTATGCCACCCAAACCCCCACCATTTTATTCTCCAAGGCCTCTGCTTAAAAAGATATATTGATTGGGGGGTTCTAAGTGGTTTTCTAGCAAAAAAATAACTAAAAATTGATTTTTACATGTAGGAGAGGAATATCAGACTTGGCCCGGACTGGAAGTAGTCAAACCCCTTAATGAACGATCCCCCAGGCGCCATGCTGACGGTCAACAACTGAGTTGCCTTTAGCCCAGGTCACCTCTGTACAGTTTTTAGTGCGGTTTTCGGATACACTTGACACGCACTTCCATGCTGCTGTGCATTCTGAGTTTTTTTCTTACCGTTTAATCAAAAAGGGATGCAAGAAAAATGCACAAAAATGCTGGATAACGGTTTTCCGTGCAATACCTTTTAATCCTCTGAGCCTTCCGGTATCTCAGAAATGCTACAATGGTGATATGTGGTGTCATTATGTATCTACACAATATCACAGGTTGCTATAACCTTGCAGGACATATAAAAAAAAAGTCCCCAATTTGGCATCTCTGAAGGCAGGTAAACGAATTACAGCTGCAAAGTGCAGGAATGTGGCGATATTCTGGGATAACCAACCCACAAGGCTTCCAACCTCCCCGTTCCTATTCAGCTCTCCGGGTCATGCAGGGTTGAGGGTGACGTAGAAGCGGTCGGAGGGGCTGGGGCGGGGAGCGGCTGCAGATTAATTAAATAAAGCTTATTGTTCTGGAGGGGCCCCCGGATTCAACGGCGCAGATTCCCGCAGAGATAAAGGAAGATTAACCCCCGACAAACCCAACCCAGGCGACACCGACAAGAGGGGGCTTATTACACGGTGCCCCCCCCCCCCCATGTAGGTGTACGAGCGGCAATGTTTTACCGTAACCGCCCTTCAGATTGATTAGTTCATTCCATTAATAAAAAATTCTAAAGCAGCCAATGAGATGAGCAAATTTTTCATTCATTACACATTGAGGGAGATTTACTAAAACTCAGAATCTGGTGCAGATGTGCATGGCGGCCAATCAGCTTCTACCTTCCGCTTGTTCAGTTCAGCTTTGGTAATAAAACCTGGAAGCGGATTGGTTAGTATGTGGAGCTGCACCAGATTTTGCACTCGCCAGTTTTAGTAAATGACCCCCACCGAGTTAAAGGGGTTGTAAACCCTCGTGTTTTTTTCACCCTAATGCATCCCATGTGTGGGCATCCCATGTGTGGGCATCCCATGTGTGGGCATCCCATGTGTGGGCATCCCATGTGTGGGCACACTGGGGCATGTTTCTCTTTCCTTAAAGTGTATGTATACCCCACATGGACATTTTTACCTACAGGTAAGCCTATAGTAAGGCCTACCTGTAGGTAAAATTAATATCTCCTAAACCTACACGGTTTAGGAGACATTAACCCTGCATACAGCTGCTGGCGTCAACGGCGCATGCGCAGTGAAGATCCGGCATATCGTCCCGGAGCAGAGGACTCCCGCGCACATGCTTGACATCGCGTTTTCGGCCACTCACAGCACCAGAGCCAGCGACCCTGGAAGAAACGGCGAGGCAACATGTCAGCCCCCCTCAGCGCTGACCAGGCCGGGCTGCGGGAGCTTCGTTCTAAGGGCAAGTATTTCATAATGTGCTAGTATGCAATGTATCAGTCTGGAGGAGCGGGCGTTCTGAGATGGGCTGTATTTGCATGCAGATCACCCACACGTGATGCTGAGCCTTCATAACTGGAGGAACTGAAATGCAACGAATGAAAGGGGCGAGCCAGGCTGAGGGAAAAAAAGGGCTAGATGATACTGGATGTCCTCCAGCCAGGAAACGAGGCAGGGCTCTGTTTGACTTGCTGCAGCTTCTAATGCACATGGTGAGAAGCTCACAGTGTGCAGTGAAATCTGAGAAAGATTTCGCTCCAGGAGAGGAGCCGGGTACAACTGTGCAAGACTGAAGGGGAGGCCGGGGCTGGGCTTTAAGTTGTAGGCATTTTCATTATATTGCATAAATTAGCACATTTAAAGATACATGGGGGGGGGGGGGGATTGGTACTAAAGGCAAAAAGACTGCGCACTCCGCAAATGGAGTTGCACGCTGCAAGGGTCAATGAGGTGATGCAAATAATTTGCTTGCACATGATTGGATGATGGAAGTCAGCAGAGCTCCTCCTCATTTACCAAGTTCTGGAGCAAATGTCCTTGCAGCGTGCAAATCCATTTGTAGAGTGCACAGTCTACCGTATATACTCGAGTATAAGCCGACCCGAATATAAGCCAAGGCACCTAATTTTACCACAAAAAACTGGGAAAACGTATTGACTCGAGTATAAGCCTAGGGTGAGAAATGCACAGCTACTGCAAGTGGGAAAGAGGGTCAACAATGCCCATTTGCAGCCTCACTGTGCCCATTTGCAGCCATAGGTCCCCCGAACTTCAAACTCGGTAGTGAAGGGTTCCTAGATGCCCCCTAGCTGCAGCCAAAATTTGGGGTCTCTGGACCCAAAGGGTCCCGAAATGACATTGCTGCAGATGGACACAGTTGACCAACTTTGGGGCCCCGCATCTGGGGGGTGCTAGGGACCCCAAATTTGGTGTGCAAACGCAGTGGAACTAGCACTACAACATATCCTAACATATTCCTAACACCAAGTGACCCCGAGATACAGGGCCCCAAAGTCGGTTCAGAAAATGTCAAGCACTTTTCTGCAGCAGAGAATGACATTTTCCGAACCGATTTTGGGGCCCCTCTGGGCCACTTGGTGCTAGGAACCCCAGCTTTGGATATTTTGTAGAGCTAGTTGCACTGGGTTTGCACATCAAATTTGGGGTTCCTAGCACCAAGCGGTGCCGAGATACGGGGCCCCAAAAACGGTTCGGAAAATGTCATTCTTTGCACCAGAAAAGTGCTTGACTCGAGTATAAGCCGAGGGGGAGGGCACTTTCAGCACAAAAAAAATGTGCTGAAAGACTCGGCTTATACTCGAGTATATACGGTATTTGCCTTTAGTAAATCCACTCCAAAGTCACAACCTCGGCCCCGTAACCAAAATCGCATTCTGTAACACAAGAGTTTTATAAAATCTTGAAAACTTTGACTCCCCCCCCCCCCCCCCCCCCATTACAAACCAATCAGAGGCAGTGCTGGATTCAAAGTACAGATTCTTCGGCGTATGAATCCAGCAATGTTTACTTTTTGGACATATTTTATTTCCGGTGTCTCGCTTTTTTTTCTACAGTACAGCTCTGTGCGCCGCACATCACACCGGGCAAAGTCTACAAACACAGACAATGCAAACAGAACGGCGTTATCACCCATGTCATAAATGCTTTATGGCTCCAGAGGAGGTAAACGAGGCAATATTATCATTACAGAAAGAAAACTATGTAACCTCCCAGATCATAATATCACCTAGGAAGCCAAGAGACGCACCTTTACATCAATAGAAAAGTCCCATCAGAGAGAACATTATGACCACCCAACCAATATTGAGAAGGTCCCTCTTTTGTGACCCAAACAGCCCCGACCCATCAAGGAATGGACCCCACCGGACCTCTGAAGGTATGCCGCGGTATCTGGCACCAAGCCGTCACTGGCAGATCCTTTATGTCCTGTAGGTTAATGAGTTCCTGAGTTTATGAAGCTACAGTGCTGTGCGCTCATGTAGCTGTACCATCGGTAAAGGCAGCAAATACATTGTGGGTACATATGCAGCTACGGCGCTGTGGATTTAGGCCCGATTCACACTTGTGCAGTCTGCATATTGCATTTTTCAATACACATCTTTAAACCATTGAAGTCTATGGAACTAAAAACTAGAAAAAAAAATCCCTGGACCTTTCCAAAAAATGCATAGATGTGAACTACATCCATAGGAAACCATGTTAAATGGACTGTAGTGTGTTTCTGCAAAACTGAAAATGCAGTAAAAAATGCATAGGTGTGAACCAAGGCCTTATGCAGCTACAGCGGTGGCCGGGCTCATGGCGCTACAGCGCTTGCCGGGCCCATGGCGCTACAGCGGTGGCCGGGCTCATGGCGCTACAGCGGTGGCCGGGCTCATGGCGCTACAGCGGTGGCCGGGCTCATGGCGCTACAGCGGTGGCCGGGCTCATGGCGCTACAGCGGTGGCCGGGCCCATGGCGCTACAGCGCTTGCCGGGCCCATGGCGCTACAGCGGTGGCCCGGGCTCATGGCGCTACAGCGGTGGCCGGGCTCATGGCGCTACAGCGGTGGCCGGGCTCATGGCGCTACAGCGGTGGCCGGGCTCATGGCGCTACAGCGGTGGCCGGGCCCATGGCGCTACAGCGCTTGCCGGGCCCATGGCGCTACAGCGTTAACATCGGTCTCTGGAACAGGCGTCCCCATTGGAGTTTCCATCCTCATCTCTTGTTCTAGTGGGAATTCACAAATGTTGGAATTCCCCTGACTTTCTGTACCAAAGACAATAGTCACCAGGCCTATAGTGAGGTGAACTTTCTCCTACATCTCCTATTCTGGTGTTGTAAACGACCATCTCATTTACATCGTACGAATAGTCAGAACAAAACAAAAAACATCGCTAAGTGGGCGGACCTTTTGGCCACTTCCCACGGTCAAGGGTGCTTACAACGATCAGCTTTTTAGTGAAACCTTTATCCCAAAAGGAAAAAAAAAAATGTGTTTGCTTCAACTGCTTATGTTAGCGAGAGTTTGGCTTCAATTTTTTTAGTGTATCTAAATCTGCTAGTCCATCTAACACTCCACTCTCCCCCACCCCAGACTGACAATGCTGCTGTCTAAAGGTGCCCCCTGTGCTCCTTCATCCAGAGTGGAGGTGCTCTAATGCAGGAGTTGTGTTACTGGCCAGATCACCAGATAAAAACAGAGGGGGGGAAAAGCCTAAGAAAACTAATGCAGCCAGCACATCAAACGATTGGTAAGCTGCAATCTATTATATTTTTGGTTTAATACGACTTTAAGGATGCCACACCAATAGTCAGAGTTAAAAGATGAATGCAAAAAGAGCCGACGCGTTTCGGAGGTTGCAGGGGTCCTTCTTCAGGGCTTAAAAAAAAATTCAAAGAATTGAGATCTGGACAGGGCTGGAAGATCGAAGTAATAAATAACGGATTGTGATGCCTGTTCCAGCCGAACGCATACCAGAACCACGATCAATCATTATCTTCCAGTCCAATCCTCCTATTGGATCTCAGCATTTTCCAAGCCCTGACGAAGGGGCGCCCCATGCAACAACCACCCAAAATGAGTTGGCTCTCACTTCAGGCCGGCCCCCTTTTGCAGATACAGAACCATCTATGTAAAACATTAAATGTGATCCCAAAGTCTGTTATTTTTTCAAAAGAAAAAAACTGAAACATATCATACTTACCTGCTCTGTGTAATGGTTTTGCACAGAGCAGCCCGGATCGTCCTCTTCTCGAGTCCCCCGCTGGCGCTCTGGCCCCTCCCCCCTGCCGAGTGCCCCCACAGCAAACAGATTACTATGGGGGCACCCAAGCCGCTGCTCGGCATGTCCATTCGGAGACCGAGCCACGGTTCTGCCCCGCCCCCTTTTTCCCGTCATTGGCTCACGAACTTCAATTGACAGCAGTGGGAGCCAATGGTACCGCGTTGTTATCTTAGCCAGTGAGGAGTAGTAGCCAAGACACTCCAGCAACATCGCTGGATCGAGACGGGGCTCAGGTAAGTATGGGGGGGGGGCTGCACACAGAAGGTTTCTTATCCTCACATATAGAATGCACCTTCTGCCTTTACAACCACCTGCTCTGCACATGCTCAGTTGCTCTCTATTTTTGGCACTGCTGAAAATTTAGAGATGGATCTGCCAACAGACCAAAGATTACGAGGCTCTAACTGGCTTCAAAAAAAGGGTGAGCACCGCGCCCTGAGCCCAACCAGTTGTGTGACAATAGCGAATTAAAGTATTCGCTATTGTCTTCCTGATTCTCCTCCCGGTCAATCAGGAAGCAGGTCCTGAAATCCGATTGGCCAGGGAGTCTTTAGGGGGGGTGGCATTGTTGGTTTGATGCCCCCTACCCCCCAAAATATTGAGCACCAGCCGCCACTGAATGGGGAATGTTAAGGAACATTATTTTTTATTCAAGTTGTTTACACCTAGATATTTTATATTTAAAGTGGAGTTCCACCCAAAAGTGGAACTTCCACTCATTAGATTCCTCCCCCCCTCCGGTGACACAGTTGGCACCTTTCAGGGGGAGGGGGGTACAGATACCTGTATATTACAGGTATCTGTACCCACTTCCGGCATAGATACCCGCAGAATCTGCGGGTATTTACGCCACTTCCTGCTCCCTCCCCGCTGCCTGCTGGGAAACACACGGGTCCCAGAGGCAGCAGTGAGCATCCGGATTGCGCCACGCGACTCGCGCATGCGCAGTAGGGAACCGGGAAGTGAAGCCGTACGGCTTCGCTTCCTGATTCCCTTACCGAAGATGGAGGCGGCAGCACCCGAGGACGGAGAGACGCTTCGGCCTCGGGTGCCGACATCGCGGGCGCCCTGGACAGGTAAGTGTCCATGTTTTAAAAGTCAGCAGCTGCAGTATTTGTAGCTGCTGACTTTTAAAAAATTTTTTTTAGGTGGCGCTCCGCTTTAATAACATTTTGTACTTTTACTATACCTTCTCACATTTTTCCATCTGGTTTTGACCATTGTCTATAAAGTCCCAGGGGCATTTTTCTGTTTTGTTTTTTTATTCAAGTTGTTATGTATAAAGTTTTGCTTTCACTTCCTGTCCCATAACCAAAACAGGAAGCGAGAGAAAATCTCTCCAAAGTGAGGAAATCCCTGGTTATCACCAGAATATGTAATATATTTACATTTCGCACTCATAGCAATAAAGGAAATCTCCCCAATGGGACACCGAAAGTAAAAATGTAACGGAGGGGGTTGGGGGGGGATTTCATCTTACTTCCCGTTTTGGCTACTGGACAGGAAACAGGAAGTGAAGGGAAATATCCCCAATGGGACACCGAAGGTAGAAATGAACCTGGGGGGGGGGGGCCTTAGAACCTGGGTGGGGAGGGGTTTCATCTTACTTCCTGTTTTGGCTACAGGACAGGAGGTGAAGGGAAATCTCCCCAATGGGACCCCAAGGTGAAAAATGAACCTTACAGAGGTCATAACCCTCCCTTACTTTATCCAAAATGGGGAAAAAAAAGTTTTGCCTATAGTTGTACTTTATTTGTTGGACTATATAACGCTTTCCCATATCTGCCTTGGATTCAGCTTTAAGAGAGTCCTATCTGTGGCATACGAGTCACGGTGACAAGAGAACGGCTCAGCGTTTCGCAATCAGTCAGGAATTTTGTGCTTCCTGTAGGTTGGGCGGTTTTTGTGGTTTGAAAGAAAGAATCCTGAGAGGAGTCAGATAAAGCCGGGGGGGGGGGGGGGGGGTACCCAGAGTACAACGCCATGACATAAGAGGGTCAGATGACTACTCCATGGAAGAAAGCAAACCGCAATCTTCAACCATAGAAACCCACCAATCAGCTCAAATCACTCTTTATTGTCCTGCTATACACCGGCAATTGAATGCCTCCGGCTCATAACTGATCTCCGTATAATACGGGATCAACTTACAAGTCAAGGAGGAAACATTTTTAACCCATTCCCTCCTTCCGCGGGGCGCCATATGTGCGTACCTGTGTGCGACGTGCAGCGCGCTCCAAGCACGGAGACTGAGCTTGGAAGGAAAGAAAAAGTCCTGGACCGCCGCACATCGCTGATGGCATCTTTATTGACAATTTAAAATCCAATACAGTCACCTCATGTGCAAGAGGAACAGGGAAAAGCAGCTAACGCGTTCCATACCATGTGTTGGTGCTTAATCATGATTAAGCACCAACACATGGTATGAAACGCGTTAGAGCTTTTCCCTGTTCCTTTTGCACATGAGGTGACTGTATTGGATTTTAAATCGCCAATAAAGATGCCAACAGCAGTGTGCGGCGGTCCAGGACTTTTCCTTCCAAGCTCGGTCTCTGCGCTTGGAGCGTGCGGCCGTCCAGGACTTTCTTTCCTTCCAAATTTGTGCAGAGCCAGTACCTGCAAGGTCATAATAGGGCGGGGGTTTCTAAAGGGTCTGGAGCTTTGGGAGCGGCAATTTTCCTCTATACGGAGACCGAGATGTCACCAACAAATCCAGGTCTCATACTAATGATACACCAGGGCTCGTCAAATCCCAGGCGCCAGGTCTCCATGGCAAAAAAAAAAATTGTGTCCTGGTACCTGAGCCATCGCTCGAATGCTCCATACACCTGCCCCATGTATTCCGGGCTCCATTTCCAAATCTGCAGGCCCAGAACCGGCATAGCGGGTGCCGTTGGGCTGCTCTCCTCCCCTACTTGTTGCGGAACCCGGAAGTGACGTGCGACGTCACTTCCGGGGCCCCATTGACAGATCAAGGCTGGTGTCCTGTTAGATGAGCAAACGTTCTGTCAGCTGACCTGCCAAAAAATACTCACTGAGCATGCGATCCACCACTAGTATGTTTGCTAATCTGACATCAATTTTATTTGGGTACAGCGACGCATGACCGCGCAATTGTCAGTTAAAGCGACGCAGTGCCGTATCGCAAAAAAATGGCCTGGTCATTAAGGGGGTAAATCCTTTTGGGGCTGAAGTGGTTAAAGCTTTCTTTTGGGTAACAAACACAAAACAGATCCTGTCGCCTCAAGGGTCTTAAACTGGCGGCCCTCCAGCTGTCGCAGAACTACACGTCCCATGAGGCATTGCAAGGCTGACAGTTACAAGCATGACTCCCACAGGCAGAGGGATGATGGGACTTGTAGTTTTACAACAGCTGGAGGGCCGCCAGTTTGAGACCCCCCCCCCTGCCTTAAAAGCATGTTATACAGCACAGTGCTTATGCTGTGTCATTTGGCCCCTTCCATCACCTGAAATACCTGACTGATCCTGCCTGGTTCTGCCCTCCTCCCTGTAAACTGACCACGGTATATCATGGCTGCTGAGCCCTGACACCGTGGTCAGTTTACATGCCTCCGTCATCCGCAGCTCTCCTCTGTCCTCTCCCCCCCCCTCCCTCCCTCCCTGCCTGTCAGCTCTGTCCACTCCCCAGTCCTCCCCTCTTGCTGCTATCATAACTACACTATAAACATACAACCCCCTCTGTAAAACAATATATGTCCCCATCCCTGTGTTATATAAAAAAAGATGCCGATCTGTCCAGACAGAGGGTCAGGGGTCCTGCAGCCTCATAGGACAGTCAGAGCAGAATGAAAACTCCTCCTACAAGCTTTAACCAGACACTGATAGAAGTCACAAGACTGCCATATACTGCTGATGAGAAAAAGGTGTTTAGCAGTTTATATTTACTAAAATAATTTGATTTCTGTGTACTGTGGGAGATCAGATATAGTGAATGCAGAGTCCTGGGTTTAGTAACACTTTAAATGGAAACCATTTACCACTGACAGAGGTACTTACAATGATCGACATTTATTCATCTAATACCTTTATCATAAAAAGGGGGGGGGGGGGCCGATTTGCTGTAACTGAATATAAAGTGTGAGCTGGAGTTTGGCTTTACATTTGTTAGTGTATTTAAATCTGCTAGTCCATCTAAAACTCCCCTGCCCCCCAGACTGACAATGCTGTCCAAAGGTGCCCCCTGTGCTCCTTCATCCAGAGTGGGGGGGGGTGCTCTAATACAGGAGGTGTGTTACTGGCCAGATCACCAGGTGAAAAAAGCCTTAAAAAAGAAAACGAATGCAGCCACCACATCTGGTAAGCTGCAATACATTACATTTTAGGTTTTGGGTTTAGTACCGCTTCCATATGAAAAAATAAATAAAATGAATGTGATGCAAGACCCATTTTCTGGACATTTTTGGGCTAGATTAAGGATAAAATCCTGAAACCCGAGGCGTGTGGAGACTCTTCTGGCGCAGCGATCGGCGTGCGGTTTATTGGTCGCGGCGACGGCTCGGACGCGGGGCACCGAAATCCACAGGGCAGCCGAGCCGTCTAATCTGGGACAAATAGCCAGGATTCTTGGCATGTCTTCTGTATTAAAAGACGCCCAATTTAATCAGCCAGGATAAAGGGTATTAAATGATTTGCCTTCATTCTGCGCTCTGATGGACATCTGGAACAGATTAAAGTTTTGGGCAGATCAGGACACCACCATTCACCCTCGCCAGGCTGCCCGCGGCCATCTCAGTCCAGGCGGACTTAAGAAGCTGCCTTTCCTTAGAGTGTATCCAAACCCCGGAACAAATATGTCAGATATTGCAGCTCATCAGTCCTTAGATGGGGCGGCTGCATTCGTTTTCTTTATTCAGGCTTTTTTTTCTCCTCTCAATTTTGATCTGGTGATCCTGCAAATAGCACACTTCCTGCCCTAGGGTGACAACGCTCACTCACCATACTGTATTTATGGAGGTGTTGTCACGCTAAAACAGGAATATAGAGCGCACTCCCCTCCATAGTACAGGAGGGAGGTGTTCTGCAGATCTTAGAGATAACTAGGAACAATATAACTGATATGAGTACAGCAGCACAGGAAGTAGGACTTGTAGTTCCACGTTGGGTATGCTCAACAAGTCCTAGCAGTCCAAGCATCCAGCTAACAGAACACAGGAGATGTGGAACTACAAGTTCCAGCAGTCCTTCCATCCAGAAAGCAGCACACAGCTAATGTGGAACTACAAGTGTCAGCAGTCCTAGTGAACTAGGGTATCTCATGTGACAGATGTTACCAGCCTTATAATACAGAAATACAAGTCCCAGCAGCCCTAGTGTCCAGATAACAGAGAATAGGAGAAACGGAACTACAAAACCCAGCAGTTCTAGTGAACTTGCACCTCTCTTGTGACAGATATTAATCTATTTTTAAGTTGGATGGTTTTGATTCAATAAAAAAAAACAATTTTTATGAAAGCGGGATCTATATCAATCTGTAATTACCTGTTGAGAGGGGAATGGTCAGGGAGGCCGCCAAGGCGCGGTCGGGGAGGCCGCCAAGGCGCGGTCGGGGAGGCCGCCAAGGCGCGGTCGGGGAGGCCGCCAAGGCGCGGTCGGGGGGGCGCCAAGGCGCGGTCAGGGGGGGGCCGTCAAGGCGCGGTCAGGGGGGGCCGTCAAGGCGCGGTCAGGGGGGGCCGTCAAGGCGCGGTCAGGGGGGGGCCGTCAAGGCGCGGTCAGGGGGGGCCGTCAAGGCGCGGTCAGGGGGGGGCCGTCAAGGCACGGTCAGGGGGGGGCCGTCAAGGCGCGGTCAGGGGGGGGGCCGTCAAGGCGCGGTCAGGGGGGGGGCCGTCAAGGCGCGGTCAGGGGGGGGCCGTCAAGGCGCGGTCAGGGGGGGGCGTCAAGGCGCGGTCAGGGGGGGCCGTCAAGGCGCGGTCAGGGGGGGCCGTCAAGGCGCGGTCAGGGAGGCCGTCAAGGCGCGGTCAGGGGGGGGCGTCAAAGCGCGGTCAGGGAGGCGGTCAAAGCACGGTCAGGGAGGCGGTCAAAGCACGGTCAGGGAGGCGGTCAAAGCACGGTCAGGGAGGCGGTCAAAGCACGGTCAGGGAGGCGGTCAAAGCACGGTCAGGGAGGCGGTCAAAGCACGGTCAGGGAGGCGGTCAAAGCACGGTCAGGGAGGCGGTCAAAGCACGGTCAGGGAGGCGGTCAAAGCACAGTCAGGGAGGCGGTCAAAGCACGGTCAGGGAGGCGGTCAAAGCACGGTCAGGGAGGCGGTCAAAGCACGGTCAGGGAGGCGGTCAAAGCACGGTCAGGGAACGAGTGGGCATGGTCAGGGTACGGTCAGGGTACGGTCAGGGTACAAGCCGGCACGGTCAGGGAGCAGTCAAGGTGCAGTCAGGGAACAAGCCGGAATGGTCAGGGTACGGTCAGAACACACCATCTGCGCACCTAGTTGTGTGATAAAATACATATGTTGCTGGTCATCTATCAGTGTCGTGTTTGAGGCAACGCTCCCGAGTTTTTTTCCGCTAGTCTAACGCTGCACTACCGACCGAACGTCCTGCGGTCCTGGAATCCGGGATTGCATCTAAAAACAAACATTTGGATCAGGATGGAATTTCGAGACGCTTCTGAGCACACCTCATGAAAGGCACGGGAACTGCGCCAGCGTTCCCAACAGACGAGACGCCGCGTTGTGTAACCGGGCCTGGGGAATTATTGGACATTCTAGACGGGTAGCACAGAGGAGTCAGTGTGAGGGGTGTGCAGGCTGATTGTGGGATTCTTCCAGTGGAAGGATGAAGCAGCCTTCGGCAAATATTGACCCCGCACGCCGCTCTCGCCATCCCTGCCGCCCTCCAGGTGTCTGAATAATGGGCGCACTGTGCACTGCGAGTGGAAAGTTCCTTCTCTTCATTGAAGTAGGTTGAGCTCAGCCACACATAGAAGCCTTACCGTGTCTACAGAATTCTAAAAAGTAAAAATGCTAAACTTTTCAAAACCTGCAGTCTTCATTAAAATAATACCTGGTGATCCCACCATAGACTACCAGACACTTCCTGTTATGGGGCGACAACTGTCTACCAGACCATAGACTACCAGATCCTCATCCTCTGGATTCAAGCGTTCTCAATGTACAGATTATGAGTCTATGAATGGCTCCTCTAAAGACTGCACTGCATGTACGCCACCTAGTGGAGGAAATGCAGAAAGTCCGCCATCATGCTATTGCCTCACTAGGCAAGAGGTTACATTAGTGTGTTGTCCCGGAGTTACACGTGTGAAATGAACCATTATTACCCGAGCCAAAGACAGCAATCCCTCCCCGAAAATTCCACATTTACCTGCACTGTAAACAGAACACGGGAACAGGCCGCTCGATTCCCGCTCATTTATAAAAACGCATTCTGTCTAAAAGGCAATTCTGACCTAAAATCGCATTGCATGGAAGTATTTAGTAAGTAAGGATCGACACGACCATGCGATTCTCACGAGTGAAAGAACCTAATGTGGCCATAAACATTGGACCCTACAGCTGGCACCACGTCCTTGCAAAAGTTTTTCCCCTATGTTCCAGTAATAAAATAATTTTTTTAAAAATAAATAAAAAAATAAAAAATAAAGAAGGGGGGGGGGGGTTGGTTTCTTATTAAAAAAATAAAATAAATTAAAAAGGAGAAGAGGGGGGGTAATTATTAAAAAAAAAAAAAAATAAAATTATATATATATATATATATATATATAGATATATATATATATATATATATATATATATATATATATATATACATACATATATATATATATATATATATATATATATATACACACATACATATATATATATATATATATATATATATATACACACATATATATATATATATATATATATATATATATATATATATATACACACATATATATATATATATATATATATATATATACACACATATATATATATATATACACACATATATATATATATATATAATTTTTTTAATAAAAAAAAGAGGGGGGGTAATAAAAAAAAAAAAAAAAAAAGGAGGAGGTAAAAAAAAAGGTAAAAAAACAAAACAGCGGGGGGAGCGAGGGTGCTTTAAAAGTAAAAACGAGCGCTAAAAAATAATTTTAAAAAAAGCAGCAACAAAAATAAGAAAAAAAAAAACCCAGGGCGAAGGGGTGCTTAAAAAAAAAAAAAGAAAAAAGAAAAAAGAAGAAAAAAAAAAAAAAAAAAAAAAAAAAAACTTACCTGAGCCCCATCTCGATCCAGCAAAGTTGCAGGAGAGTCTCGGCTGCCTGGACTCTCCCCTCATTGGCTGAGACAGCAGCCCAGCGCCATTAGCTCCCGCTGATGTCTAAGTCAGTGAGCCAATGAGGAGAGAGAGGGGGCAGGGCTGAACCGCGGCTCCGTGTCTGAATGGACACAGAGCTCGGGTGCCCCCAATAGCAAGCAGCTTGCTGTGGGGAGGGGGCACTCAGCGGGGGGAGGGGCCAGGAGCGCCAGCAAAGGGACATGAGAAGCGGAGGATCGGGGCTGCTCTGTGCAAAACCATTACACAGAGCAGGCAAGAGTAGCATGTTTTTTTCTTTGTTTTATTTAAAAATAAACAGAGACTTTAGTATTACTTTAAAGAAAAAATGGGGGTTGCTACAAAAAAAATAAATAAAAGTGGGGTGCTTTACATATAAATTAAAAAAAAAAAAAAAAAAGGGGGGGGGGGGACCAATGGTACTGCTCTCTCCCATTCATGTCCTCGTCCCCCCCACCACCACTCCACACGCTGGACTCCAGTGTCTTCTGCTGCTGTCAATCAAGTCTAGAGACAAAGGCGGGGGGAGGGGAGGGGAGGCCCGCACTGGGTGTGCCAATAGAGACACAAAGCCCTGCTTGGGATCGAACCCACACACAAGTGCCCCCCATAGTAAGTGGTTTTCTAAGGGGCACTCAGAAGCAAGGAGAAGCCAGGATCACTGGCAGGGGGACCCCAGAAGAGGGTCGGTGCCGCTCTGTGCAAAACACAGATCAGGTAGGTATAACATTTTTATTTTTTTTTCCCCTTTACAAAAAAAAAACGATACTTTACAATCACTTTAGTTTGGTGTTGCACTCTGAAGGAATCGACTATGGACTCCGATAAGTAGAGGTGGAGATATCATTTATGTTCTCTATGTACGAATGTTACATGACAGATCTCCAGTCCTCTATTTAAATCTGCTGGGAAAGTCTTGATTGGGCGGTGTGGGAGGGGGGGAGGAGACACTGGCAGTACCAGGTACTGATCCTCGCTGAACTTTGCACGCCGTGTCTCAAAACCGTTATCAGGAGCGTCTAATAAAACTTTTCCTGTAACTGGTGTCACAAAAAGTGAAAGTATGAATCCAAAAAGGAGCAAAACCTGAACATAAAGTGACACTAAACTGGTTTAAAAAAATTTCCAGTCTGTATTCTTAATACGGTCGTAAACCTCACACATGAAATATGAACAAAGCATATCCCTTCCCTCTATAGCGTGTACTTGTTTCACTCCAGAGCACCGAGTGTCATTTCTGTCTGCTGCCTCCTTCCTTTGCTATCAGCACTGCTAAGTTTTCCTGACACCAAGAAATAAAAATGGTGACAGGGAAGGGAGCTCCAGCACACAGCCTGTGATTGACAGCCTCTGCTCTGTTCCTGTGCAGGGAGGGGGGGGGGGGTGTCCCTTTCCTCCAATCAGCTCTCACACAACCACTTTAACCGCTTAAGGGCCGTGCCCGCCTGCAATGTACTGTGGGCGGCTGGTCTGCGCAGACAATGCAACATACCGGTAGGTCGCTGCCTGCTTCTGGGTTTAAGGCGCGTCCCCCCCCCCCGCCTGGCTGACACCCACTGTGTACACAGCGGGAAACTGTCAGCAAGTCCCTGCCAATCATTCATGGCTTGGACCTGCTGATCAGCTGTGTCCAATCACAGCTAAGAGCTCTGTGTCAATACAAAACCCTGTACAGAGGGAACGATCTCTCGGTTTCTCATCTCTGCATAGCAGGGATAAGAAACAAAAGAGATTGGTTAGTAAAAGCAGCACACATTACACATTGTTGGGCACATATTTAACCCCTTGATTGCCCTTAGATAACCCCTTCCCAGCCGGTGGCATTAGTACAGTGACAGTGTATAGTCTTATCACCGATCACTTGTATTAGTGTCCCTTGTGATGTCAGTGGCAGTCAGTCAGTTTTCCTCCTCCCCAATATCTAAAGATAGTTTTCTATTTAAGATCAATACATTTAGTTTATTCAGCATGAAAATGGAGCTTAGTTATGTAGCATGAGGCTGTATATTCTGCAAGATTTACATTTTTGGTAAACTCATTCAATGAATCCAAGCTCTGCAAGCTGAGATAACATGCACTGCATTGATGCATTCACACAATTTCACAGTAACCATGAGATAAAACAAAAGTTCAGGAATATTTCTTTATCCCATGGCTTTGCAAATCTATGTACACTACAAACTGTATGATTGAATCGGTTCGGATATCGCCGTTTTACTATTCTGACAGCTTATTATTCTAAATAGGAAACCTTAGTTTTGTTTGCAATTATTAAAGTTTCCAACTACCAGCAAGAATAAGTCCTGACATTTAAAGAGCACCTGTCATTTCAGATCCAACAGGGCAGCGCCTGTTAGCGGGGATCCAATTACCTGCTGCCGCCACGCCCCTCACCTTTTGTCACTGCCACTTCACCAGCCGTCCCATTAAAGTGAATGGGACTGTCAGAAGAGGAGCCAACCGCGGGGTCAGACGAGGAGCCAACCGCGGGGTCAGACGAGGAGCCAACCGCGGGGTCAGACGAGGAGCCAACCGCGGGGTCAGACGAGGAGCCAACCGCGGGGTCAGAGGAGGAGCCAACCGCGGGGTCAGAGGAGGAGCCAACCGCGGGGTCAGAGGAGGAGCCAACCGCGGGGTCAGAGGAGGAGCCAACCGCGGGGTCAGAGGAGGAGCCAACCGCGGGGTCAGAGGAGGAGCCAACCGCGGGGTCAGAGGAGGAGCCAACCGCGGGGTCAGAGGAGGAGCCAACCGCGGGGTCAGAGGAGGAGCCAACCACGGGGTCAGAGGAGGAGCCAACAGCGGGGTCAGAGGAGGAGCCAACAGCGGGGTCAGAGGAGGAGCCAACAGCGGGGTCAGAGGAGGAGCCAACAGCGGGGTCAGAGGAGGAGCCAACAGCGGGGTCAGAGGAGGAGCCAACAGCGGGGTCAGAGGAGGAGCCAACAGCGGGGTCAGAGGAGGAGCCAACAGCGGGGGTCAGAGGAGGAGCCAACAGCGGGGGTCAGAGGAGGAGCCAACCGCGGGGTCAGAGGAGGAGCCAACAGCGGGGTCAGAGATGACAATTGCTCTTTAAAAATTACGATTTGAATCGAGTTGACTGAAATCAAGCCTTTTTTTACTAGGAATATAAATCAAATCCACCCTGATTCGCCGAAGAAAAAACTCAGGTATATTAGCTTTAGTTATGGAAGAGAGAAAATATTGCAGGTTTTAGTGATGTCAGAATATTTTGCATTTCTGTGATCTGCATTATAATATGCAGTTTTGAAATGTTTCTTTATTAAGTAAGATTTTGTGGTACATTGTTTAGATCAGGGGGTCTCAAACTGGAGGCCCTCCAGCTGTTGCGGAACTACAAGTCCCATTATGCCTCTGCCTGTAGGAGTCACGCTTTTAAATGTCACCCTTGCAATGCCTCATGGGACTTGTAGTTTCGCAACAGCTAAAGGGCCACCAGTTTGAGAACCCTGATTTAGATGGATGCACAGTTCCTAAATAAAAAAATTTAAAAAATCCAATACACACACCATAGTTTGTAGACGCTATAAAATCTTTCACACAAACCAATCAATGTACACTTATGCTGGCCATACACTATACGAAAAATCGGCCGAACCCATTTTCAAAAAACGAACATTCTGCCAACAGAGTAAACAATAGCGCCATCATGTAACGACCGATAAATCGTTCAGTGGACATAAATGAATCGGTTTGTTCGTTTTCTTTACATATACCTAGTGCAAACAGTTCGGATGGGAAGCACATATATATATATATATACACCTCACTCTATAACTATATATCTCTCTCTATATATCTCTCTCTATATCTATATCTCGCTCTCTCTCTCTCTTTATCTTAAACTCGGTTTGATCTGCAGTTGCCATGATGTTGGCATGACACCAGCCATTGGGTGGCTTGACAGATCGATTAAGAGCACAAGCAACTGTGAGAGTTATTTACGTCATGCCATGTATACGGGTTTAGTTCCACTTGATAAAAAACCAAAGGAAAGTTTTTGAACTGGGACTTGGAACGTCATTGCATTCTCTATATTATCAGACGGTTGGGTACAGGGTTCGAGAAATGCGACAGTAATAGGGCACAATGCAATCGAAAGAACATGAAGGGTTCTCTCTCATGCGGTGATGTCATAAAAACTCCATAGCGGTAACTTGACTGTACAAAGTACAAATCAGTATTTAAAGTGGAACTCCAAGAAAAAGAAAAAAAAAAAGAAAAGAAAAAGCGAACTCCAGCCAGACTCTTTTTTTACTATCGGCGCTCCCTCCTCTCCCCTGCAGCGGCACTAGTTGACAGAGAGAGAGAGAAGCGGGATCACATGACCAGGCCCATCTGTTGTCAGCACTCCCTCCTCTCCCCTGCAGCTTACCAGTCCTTAGATGCATTGGCTGCATTTCTTTCAGGCTTTTTGATCCTACCAGTAACACTTCCTGTCCCAGTCTGACAACGCTCACCGCACTGTGTCTACGTAGGAGCAGCTTTGTCACCCTAGGACAGCAAGTGTGTAAGGGACTACAGTACACCTCCACCTCTCCACCATCAACACAAGGGGGAGGTGTTCTGTAAGGCACAGGAAGTGCTGGAAACAATAACTGGTACTCAGCCCAAGATGTTATCAGACCACAAGATTTCTGGCAGGATCAACGGGTATTTTCTTGCACTTAACAGATAAAGTAGAACTACGGGTAACCCCAACTAATCTTAAAAAAACCCTCTCCCCCCATTCCTAACACCTATGCTTCGTGTAACAAAGATGTATATGCCAATTTCAGCCCGCTATGATCACGATCTTCTCCCTGTATCAACCAGCGACCAACTACAGGGGAGAGGAGAAAGCACTCGACAGCTAGCAATACCTGAGTGGTGGCATCACCTATAAGCTTCTATTCCTCTCCTCTGTAGCGGCGCAAGTTGACAGGGAGGCTGGTCACATGACCAGACCCATTCTGTCGTCACTGCTCCCTCCTCTCCCTTGCAGCAGCCCTGGATAACACAGGGGAGCTGAATTACATGACCAGGCCCCATCTGTTGTCAGCAGTTCCACCTCTCCCCTGCATCAGCGCTAGTTGACAGAGGAGCTGGATCAGGGCCATCTGTTACTGTTAGTGCTCCTTCCTCTCCCCTGCAGCTGCGCTAACTGAGAGGAGCTGGATCACATGACCAGGCCTATCTGTTAGCGTTCCCTCCTCTCCCCTGCAGCAGGCGCTGGTTGACACAGGGGGGGCCAGATCACATAACCAGGCCCATCTGTTCTAAGCGCTCCCTCCTTTCCCCTTCAGAGGTGCAAGTTGAAATGGGAGTGGAATCACATGGCCGTGCCCATCCGTTGTCAGAACTCCCTCCTCTCCCCTACAGTGGCATTGGTCGACACAGGGGAGCCAGATTACATGACCGGGCCCATTTGTTGTCAGCTATCCCTCCTCTCCCCTGCAGGGGCGCTGGTTGACAAAGAGGAGCCAGAACAGATGACCAGACCCAAATGTATATAGGTAAGTATATACATCTTTTTTACACAGGTCAGTCAGCATAGGTGTTGGGGGGGGGGAGTGGTGATCATAATTAAGATTAGCCATGTGTTATGCCCAAAACCTATGGTAACAGGCCAAAAAAAGAGAGCAAATAAGAGAAGTTTATTGTTGGGATTTACATATACTAAAGGCCGGTCCACTTTAAAAATGGCAAAGGTAAGGAACAGGGCACTGGAAGCAGCCATTTTTCCCTATAAATCAAAAATAAAAGAATTTAATCATTAAAAGATATAAACCTCCTTTCGTCTTCCTAGGATACTGAAATTGCACAGATTATCTTCTCTGAATAAAATGGCCGATAAACCAAACCAGCCGGTTCCAAGTATAAAGCAGAGAGGCACCGTAAACATGTGACACGCACTGGTCTACTTGTGCGCACACACAGACAATATACATACGTTTATATATTATTATTGCAATGTACAGGCAAAGCTCGGTGACCTTGTTTCTGTGTGTGCGCATTTGGCTGCAGACCAAATAGTTGTGGAGACGGTTATAAATAATAAAGCATGGACTTAAAAGCACTCGGACATGCTCCAGACAGGTTATTATATATTCTGGAGGTCCTAAGAGACCTGCAGTGCCCGGGAGACTGCAGAGACGTACAGCAGCCTCCAGACAAGACACCATAGATAAGTGGGTAGCAGGTGGCTCTGAAGCTCTAAGTTCAATGCCCACCAAAAAAAAAAAAAACCATCAGCATGAAGTTTGTACATCACCCTTCACAATTTTGTGGATTTTCTCCATTTACAATTACAATTTAAGATCATAAGCAGAGTCTGGGGTGGGGGCACTGCACTGTTATGTTGTCTTAAGAGCAGCTGAACTCAACACAACAATATAAAAAGGCCACACTAAGATAATGTCAAACCACAGTGCTTGGAGATTTCGAATAGCCAAAAGATGGCCAAAGGTTTGTTGGCACCTGACCAACACACCGCCTGTATGGCCAAAGGATAGTGGATACCTGAACCATCACACTTTCTATATGGCTAAAGCCTTGTTGACACCTGACCATCACTTTTCCTACACAACCAAATAAGTTTGAAGACACCTGACCATCACCTTTCCTACACAACCAAATAAGTTTGATGACACCTGACCATCAAAATTCCCATATTGTCAAAGGACTGTTGACACCTGACCAGCTCACTTCCTATATGACCAAAGTTTGTTGACGCCTGACCATCACACTTCATATATTGCCAAAGATTAGTGGAGACCTCACTATCACACTTCCTATAAAGCCAAAAGCTTGTTCACATCTGACCATCCCACTTACAATATGGCCAAAGGTTTGCTGACACCTGACCGTCACACTTACTACATGGTCAAAGTTTGTTGACGTCTGACCATCACACTTCCTGCACAACCAAACGTTTGACCACACCTTACCTTCACAGTTCCTATGTGGTCAAAGGATTGTTAAAGTCTGGGCACATTTTCTGTATGGCCAAAGTTGGTTGACAACTCACCATCACACTTCTTATATAGCCATGTCTTGTGGACACCTGACCATCACACTTCCCATATGGTCAAAGTCTTATTGACACCTGACCATCACACTTCCTATATGACCAAAGGCTTGTTGACTGACCATCACACTTCCTATATGGCCAAAGTCTTATTGACACCGTCACCTGACCATCACACGTCCCATATGGCCAAAGTCTTATTGACACCTGACCATCACGCTTCTTATATAGCCATGTCTTATGGACACCTAACCATCACACTTCCTATATGGCCAAAGTCTTATTGACACCGTCACCTGACCATCACACGTCCCATATGGCCAAAGTCTTATTGACACCATCACCTGACCTTCGCACTTCTTATATGACCAAAGTCTTATTGACACCATCACCTGACCATCACACTTCCTATATGACCAAAGGCTTGTTGACTGACCATCACACTTCCTATATGGTCAAAATCTTTTTTGACAACTGACCATCACACTTCCTATATGGCCAAAGTCTTATTGACACTGTCACCTGACCATCACATGTCCCATATGGCCAAAGTCTTATTGACGCTTGACCATCACACTTCCTATATGGCCAAAGTCTTATTGACGCCTGACCATCACACTTCCTATATGACCAAAGGCTTGTTGGCGACTGACCATCACACTTCATATACTGTATAGCCAAAGGCATCTCGATATTTATGCCCATAGTTTTGGAATTGGATGTCCATCAAGTTCATATTGGTGTGATGTCATATAGCGTAACATTTTTTCTGTATCCAGCTAGATCAGTACTAGACTGGTATTTTATGGTTTACATACTATACGAAAACTGTGGAATGTATTGGCACTATTCATCAACAATCTCATTAACATTTTAGTCATCAAGAAGGGCCCACCACCCCAGCTCACAGTCTTGGCCTCTTACCTTCTCAGCCGAATCTTCTGCAGATAAGTAGGAGGTGTTGGAGATATCCAGAGCTGCAGAGGCAGAGTGTGCATCGGTTGTAGATGAAGACCGCGGACGGGCAGGGTGTGAAAGGACAGCCATGATGTCCTGCGCAGACCGGCGGCTGATTTGCGGGCTCCCGCGTGTCTTGCCTTTACGGTTCTGCTGAAGGCTGCTTCCTCTTTTCACTTTAGGTGGAACACGAATCTGCTGCAGGACACGATTGAGGGCGCCGGGTTGCCCTGTTCCGTCAAGGTCCGACACCAGTAATGGGTCTGGTTCTGGATCCAGTTCTGACTGTGCCTGCAGGACATCATGCGGCGAGACGGAGGAGCGGCGTCTCTGATGCTGAAACAGATGCTTCAGGCCTTGGCCTATGTTGTCAAAGTGGGAGCCCTTGGAGGGCTTCTGGTCACCATCCACCAGCCTCCTCCCTTCTGTACCCCCAGGGTCGGCATCGTCACAGAGGCTTTCGCTGCCAGAAGTCTCCATCAGAGAACGCCAACCATGCCCTCCCACGCTAACTCAATGCTCGGATTGCTGCTTTATGGCGAAGGCCGGCGCGATTCTTATATTGATATGGTATAAACCCAAAAGATTGGATGGTAACAGAGTACAGTTGGCATAAGACTGGAGACAAAGCAATCGAGAAACCTCGGCTATTCAATGATATCTGTGGGGAAAAAAAAAAAAAGGGAGATAATGAATTGTAGAGCTCTCTAATCAAAAAAAAGTCTTCATACCCCGTTTCCCCGAAAATAAGACCTAGCGTAATTGGCAGTGATGGCTGTAATATAAGCCCTACCCCCCAAATAAGCCCTACCCTGTTTCCCCGAAAATAAGCCCTACACTGAAAAAAAGAGATCTACAAGGACTTAAACTAGGGCTTATTCGGGGGGTAGGGCTTATATTGCAACCATCACCGACAATCACGCTAGGTCTTATTTTCGGGGAAACAGGCTAGTTTCTTACGACCTGGCCTTTATAATCTGAACTGCAGGATATGTAAATACTGTCTAAATGCAAGAGTCACGTGTACTCTTCTTGAATCTCTACAGCAGGGATCTCAAACTGGTGGCCCTCCAGCTGTTGCGAAACTACAAGACCCATTATGCCTCTGCCTGTGGGAGTCCTGCTTGTAACTGTCAGTCTTGCAGTGCCTCATGGGACTTGTAGTTTCGCAACAGCTGGAGGTCCACCAGTTTGAGACCCCTGCTCTACAGTGCCTTGAAAAAGTATTCAAACCCCTTTGAAATCTTCCACATTTTGTCATGTTACAACCAAAACCGCAAATGTATTTTATTGGGATTTTATCTGATAGACCAACAGAAAGTGGCACATAATTGTGAAGTGGAAGGAAAATGATAAATCGTTTTCTAAATGTTTCACAAATAAATATGTGAAAAGTGTGGGGGGCATTTGTATTCAGCCTGCTTTACTCTGATATCCCTAACTAAACTCTAGTGGAGCCAATTGCTTTCAGAGGTCATCTAATTAGTAAATAGAGTCCACCTGTGTGTAATTTAATCTGAGTATAAATACAGCTGTTCTGTGAAGCCCTCAGAGGTTTGTTAGGGAACCTTAGTGAACAAACAGCATCATGAAGACCAAGGAACCCACCAGGCGGGGTCAGGGATAAAGTTGTGGAGAAGTGTAAAGCAGGGTTAGGTTATAAAAAAAAAATCTCCCAAGCTTTGAACATCTCACGGAGCTCTGTTCAATCCATCATCCGAAAATGGAAAGAGTATGGCACAACTGCAAACCTACCAAGACATGGCCGTCCACCTAAACTGACCGGCCGGACAAGGAGAACATTCATCAGAGAAGAGCCAAGAGGTCCATGGTAACTGTGGAGGAGCTGCAGAGATCCACAGCTCAGGTGGGAGAATCTGTCCACAGGACAACTATTAGCCGTGCTCTCCACAAATCTCTTCCAGATCTGTGCAGTAATCCAGTGTGAGACTTCCTGTAATAAAGACCGCACAGTGCTGCTCTCTCCTCTTGTGCAGGGTGACTGGTCTTGTCTTCGCCCCCTCCTGTCGTTTTCTGTAGTGGGTGGAGCCTGCTGGGTACCTCCCACAGCTCTGCTCAGGCTTTGTGCAGTACAGCGATTACAGCACAGTATTTTACAACTTTATTATTATACATTTTTTTTTTTTTTTTGGAGCCCAGTTGGGGGGGGGGGGGCTTTGATGAGATATCAGGGGTCTAAACAGACTTCTGATGTTTCACCTTTGAGCCCCAGAAAGGAGATTGCAAACACAGCCCTCCATCTCCCTCTCTGCAGCCTCAGCTGCACTGAATGAATGGCCATGAATATTTCTGTACAGAGCTTCCCCTTCGTTCACAAACAGGCATAGTAAACAGTTTACTATGTTCCAGGTATGAATGGACAGAGTTAGTGATCGGTACGCATCACCGACTCAACATTCAGAAAAAGGGCATTTAGCAGCCCCTCCCCCACTCGCCATCTTGACAGATCTGACAAATCCCCAGCAGCATCTGGCGCGAGAGGGGAGGGGGGGAAACCAGGAGAGCTGTGGGGAACAAGGGGGGAGGCTGGGAAAGAGCACACAAGGGGGGCAGAGAAAGAAGCTGGAAAGGAGGGGTGGCGGCATATAGAGGAACCGATCTCTCCATTTTCCTCCTGCAAATGCTGAATTGTCCGTGCTTCTCCTCCTCTCCCAGGCAGTCAACGGCTGCAGGAGGAAAATGGAGAGATTAGTCCCTCTATATGCAAGTAGAAAAAGTTATGAACATGAATACTCACAGTAAAGACTGGCACCACATTCCATATAGTAAAAATAGTAGATGGAGGAATTGTGGGATTTTTAAGGTGCAAAAAACAGGAAATTATCAATTGTATATACAAAATATATTTATTTGAAAAATAGAAAAGTAGAAATTCATCCAGTAAAAACACTAAATAGGACACAAACTGTGGCAAGTACAATTTGGTACATAGACAGTGATACAGCAATATAGGATGGACTTCCCTACATGTTTCGCCCCTATATCGGGCTTCTTAAGGGGATGCTGGTGACATGCACGGGACAGTGCTTTCTGACAAAAAATAAGTAGACAATTGAATAGATTAGAGTAGTTCAAAGGTCTATACATGTGATTGACAATTAACAAAGTAATAAAAAAATCTATGTCTATATAACAAATTGTACTTGCCACAATTTATGTCCTATTTGGTTTTTTTTATTGGATGAATTTCTACTTTTCTATTTTCTATTGATAATTTCCTGTTTTTTGCACCTTAAAAATCCCACAATTCCTGCATCTACTATATTCCTCTACATGCAGCCACCCCCTTCACTCCTCCTATCCAGGTGTACAGGGGTCTGGAACGCAATTGCTACCCCTGTAGGTATGCCCCTGCTCTATAGTGTGTGCTTGTCTCAATCCAGAGCACCAAGTGCAATTTTTGTCTGCTGCCTCCTATCAGCACGAGTCACTTCTGACAGGTTTCCTGACACCAAGAGAAAAAAAGGTGACGGGGGAGGGAGCTCCTGCATGCCAGCTCTGTTCCATTGTGCTGTGCGGAAGGGGGGGGGGGGTGTCCCTTCCCTTCAATCAGCTCTCAAGAGTTCTCCAGAGTAACTTCAACTCCCTGTTCCCTTGCTTTCTGAACTCAAGCTGTGAAAATTCTGCACTTTGAATACTGTAGAGGAGAGATGGCAGATAAACAGGTATAGCTTATGTAGGAGGGTTTGTTTCATCTCGGTGTATCACCTGAAGCCAGTCACTTCACTGGGTATATGTGAGGGTTTAAAACCCCTTTAAAGTAGAATTCCAGACTAAACCTAACAAGTCTTACAAATCTCCCCTCCTCCTCCAAAACTTATGCTGACTAACCTATGTAAAAAGTTGTATATACTTACCTATTACCAGAACGCTTCGGTCACGTGATCCTGAGTCAGCCAACGGCGGCTGGAGAGAACAGAGCACTCAACAGCTGGCAAATCTGGGAGTGGTAACATCACCCGTGCCCCAGTCATTGCTGGAGCTCCCTCTACTCCCCTGCAGCTGCCCCTGGCTGATGCAGGGGAGCCAAATCATGTAATTGAACTGCAGCGGGCTGAAAATAGATAAATATATACATTGTTTTTACACAGGATTAATCAGCATAGGTCAAGTTTAAGAAAGGACCTCCCTGTAGCTGCACATCGATGCTGCCCCTAAGAGGAGTGCGCAAGTGGCAACCTCAGCCTGGACCCCAGCCAGGCCAGACCAACGCGTTTCGCTCTGCCCCTCAGAGCTTAGTCATGGGAATCAGCAGAGGTGTTTGAAGACCAATTAGGTTCAGACTGGAATTCTACTTTAATAAAACATTCGAGCCACAGTGAATCTTAGCTAACTGACTGTTCGATATACAAGAACAAATATATAAGCAGATTAAACTTCTAATTTAAATTTGGTACATCTAATAAAGCTAACATACAGTGCCTTGAAAAAGTATTCACACCCCTTGAAATTTTTTGCACATTTTGTCATGTTACAACCAAAAACGTAAATGTATTTTATTGGGATTTTATGTGATAGACCAACACAAAGTGGCACATAATTGTGAAGTGGAAGGAAAGTGGAGGGAAAATGATAAATGGTTTTCAACATTTTTTTACAAATAAATATGTGAAAAGTGTGGGGGGGGGCATTTGTATTCAGCCCCCTTTACTCCGATACCCCTAACTATGGTATGGTATGGTTCTTGTGGAACCATTTGCTTTCAGAAGTCGTCTAATTAGTAAATAGAGTCCACCTGTGTGTAATTTAATCTCAGTATAAATACAGCGGTTCTGTGAAGCCCTCAGAGGTTTGTTAGAGAACCTTAGTGAACAAACAGCATCAAGAAGGTCAAGAAACACACCAGACAGGTCAGGGATAAAGTTGTGGGGAAGTGTAAAGCAGGGTTAGGTTATAAAAAAAATATCCTAAGCTTTGAACATCTCACGGAGCTGTGTTCAATCCATCATCTGAAAATGGAAAGAGTATGGCACAACTGCAAACCTACCAAGACATGGCCGTCCACCTAAACTGACCGGCCGGGCAAGGAGAACATTCATCAGAGAAGCAGCCAAGAGGTCCATGGTAACTCTGGAGGAGCTGCAGAGATCCACAGCTCAGGTGGGAGAATCTGTCCACAGGACAACTATTAGTCGTGTTCTCCACAAATCTGACCTTTATGGAAGAGTGACAAGAAGAAAGACATTGGTGAAAGAAAGTCATAAGAAGTCCTGTTTGCAGTTTGTGAGAAGCCATGTGGGGGACACAGCAAACATGTGGAAGAAGGTGATCTGGTCAGAACTTATTGGCCTAAAAGCAAATCGCTATGTGTGGCGGAAAACTAACACCGCACACCACCCTGAACACACCATCCCCACTGTGAAACATGGTGGTGGTGGCAGCATCATGTTGTGGGGATGCTTTTCTTCAGCAGGGACAGGGAAGCTGGTCAGAGTTGATGGGAAGATGGATGGAGCCAAATACAGGGCAATTTTAGAAGAAAACCTGTTAGAGTCTGCAAAAGACTTGAGACTGGGGTGGAGGTTCATCTTCCAGCAGGACAACGACCCGAAACATACAGCCAGAGCTACAATGGAATGGTTTAGATCAAAACATATTCATGTGTTAGAATGGCCCAGTCACAGTCCAGACCTAAATCACATTGAGAATCTGTGGAAAGACTTGAAAATTGCTGTTCACAGACGCTCTCCATCC
>JBBGZY010002547.1:0-70000 GCA_037952925.1 Lithobates clamitans | reverse complement strand
GCCACGCTTTAAGATTGTGCACACTCGTGGAATGGCGACAAACTACGATACTTAAAAATCTCCATAGGGCAACATTTTAAATGTCTTTAATAGTTAAGCGTTTAGAATTATAGAGCAGGTCTAGTGCTAGAATTATTGCTCTTGTTCGAACGTTCATAGCGATACCTCAGGTGTGGTGTGAACCTTGTTTACACATGCATGCGCTTCTGCGCGCAGGGATAGGGACGCTTCATTTTTTTTTTTCTTTTTTTTAACACCGCCCCTTTAAAATTACTTTTTTGATCACCTTTATTCCTATTACAAGTAATGTAAAAATCCCTTCTAATAGAAAAAAGGGATGACAGGTCCTCTTTATGGAGAGATATGGGTTCGAAAAGACACCAAATATCTCTTCTTTATCTTTAAAAGCAAAAGATAAAAAAAAACAAAAAAACAAACAAAAACACATTTCCTTCCAGCCTGGACTGGAAGTGACGTCATGAAGTTGCTCCAGTCCTCCAAGGCTATAGAGTCGATGAAAGAGTACCTACACTTCGATCGCCTATGGGAGCAGCCGGCCGCACTATCAGAGTCTCGGGTGAACTGGCAAGCCCAAGAAACACCGGGCATTCCAACGGGCTCACAAGCCGCTCGGAGCGGTTTCATGATAAAAAAAGCGGTACCGGGGTTATGGCCGAGATCTGTTCAGCCATAATCCCGGTAAACCACTTCAAAGCCGTAAAGAGAAAATATACACACACATATACATAAAAAATGGCCCTTTCGGCAAAAAGCCGAAAAGAGAATTTGTCGACACCGAAAAGGGGCGGGGCTCCCCCCCTGGTGCCGCTTATCAGGGGGGCTTCCTATATTGTTTTAGTTATTTATTGTATTCCAATGGGATGGGTGATCTGTCTATCAAAGTGCCCGGACAAGGCGGAGGGGCTGTATGTGAAGGCGCGTAGCGGGGAATACACAGCTATTGAAATGAAAGCTGTGATGTTCCCGGCGCTGTAATCAAACAGGCGGCGGCGGCTCTCCTCTCCCTTCACTGGCTGCAATGGGGACACAGGCTGCACTACCGGGGACACAGGCTGGCTGCATCTGACGGGCACTGGTGAGGCTGCATTGATCTCTTGTATCATGTCCGCAGTCTCTGACCATCTCCTGTATCATGTCCGCAGTCTCTGACGATCTCACCATTTCACCGAGCCTCAACCGCTCCCTTTAGCTGCAGAATCCGGGGGTTGTACACATGTCGCAACGCTTTGCTTCCGCAGGAATTATACCCCAATCACAGGGCTGCTGAGCGCGACATATTCAAGTAAATGGGGCTGCTCTGCAAACTTCCCACATTGCATGCAGTTGCAGCGCTCATAGGCGGGATTCAGGGAGGTTAAAGGAGGTGATACAAACCCCTCCTCCCTGCCTGTCAAACGATCCCTGAGGAGCGTTCTGAACAATAAATGACAATTTCTGCAGATAGCTCAATACAATAAGGGGGAGGGGTCTTGGGTTACATGTTGCCTGATAATTGGCACTTCACTTATATAGGATAAATACAACCCCAATAAAAGAACAGGGAAAAAAAAAAGGGTGAGAAAGCTTAGCTTTAGGGAATGGGAGTCTCACACAGTAAGGCAATATATCCAAACACCATAAAACATATACAGAAAAATAAGCACAGTCAAAATGTATACAGGTATAGTGAAATGTATCAAAAAAGCAACACAGGAGTAATACGCCGATTAAAAATTACATACTAATGTGCTTTACAATTGCTCAAAATCCTTTGTATTTTAGCAATTTTATCCCAAACTAAAGTCTAAGTGTATGCTAAAGCACAAAACAAAAAACACATGCTGTACATTTCTACAATACACTTGCATTTCCCTGTGTTTTACTTGTTGAACATCTGACAGAAGCAGTCGGCCCAGTTAGAGCAAATGTTTTCATTTTTTGCACACAAACAAAAAAAGTGTGACAATTCTGAAACCCCTTCCCAAAAAAAAAAAAAAAAAAAAAAAAGAACATTTTTTACTTAATACTATAAAACACACCCAATAAAACAAACGTTAAAAAAAAAAAAATCTAAATTTCGCCATCAATTTAGGCCAATGTGTATTCCGCTACATATTTTCGGTAAAAAAAAAAAAAAAAAATCCCAATAAGCGTATATTGAATAGTTTGCGCAAAAGTTATAGCGTCTACAAAATTATGGGATATTTGTTTATTTTTTTATTTTATTTTTTTTTTTACTAGTAATGGCGGCTATCAGCGACTTCTAGCTGGACTGCGACAAACAAAATTGGACAGACTGACATGTTTAACACTTTTTGGGGACCAGTGACACTAATACAGTGATCAGCACTAAAAAAAAATTGCACTGTAATAATGATACTGGCTGGGAAGCGGTTGAACACCAGGGGGCGATCAAAGGGTTAATTGTGCGCCTAGCCAGTGTTTTCTAAAAGTGTGGGAGTTGGTCACAGGATCCATGCCTTCCCTTCGGTACACAGGCAGAAGTGCAATCTGTCAGAAGGATCATCGGGTTCGCAGGGTATAAAATCACATTGGGAGCAGGATATATTATATATATTATATATATACACATATACATACACACACACACACACACACACACACACACACACACACACACACACACACATATATATATATATATATATATATACACATATATATTATATATATATTTTACGTACAGCAGGCGGGGAAGAGGTTAAAGACTCATCTGCCAGAAATGCACTCGGCTCCTCAGCCCCCTTGTGAGCCGACAACACACAGCATTCCTGTGCTCTGAGTGGTGTCAGCCCTGCCCACTGTCTTTTGCTAAACTACTCAAACCACTCCCACTTTCAGCCCTCCATGATATGAAGGCCAATTATTCTGTAGTCCAAGATAAGGCCTGTGAGGGCTCTTTGCAATGGACACATCTGAATTTATAGATGGATATAATCAGTAGAAATCCGAAGTATTTACCTTACTGGCTGGGCTCCGTTCCCGGTTTCTGCCGCTTTTCCTTAAACGTCCGATACTTCTACGCCATAACGAAGCCTTAATTTTCTGGAAAACCTGTTGGAAATGGGACAAAGTGTTCATCAGCATTACTCCGCTGTGAGCTTACTGTCCGCCTCGGAGTGAAAGGTTTGGAGGAGGAGGGGCACTGCTGTTCAGTGTGCACTTTCCTTTAAAAGTGAATTTGTAGCTTGTTTCTTACATCAACATATTACTGAAATTAACCCTCTTTGTTCTCATTCCATACCTTGTTTTAGGCCTGGTCTGATGCCATCGCTGGGTCTCTGTGCTTCTCTATGCAATGCAGGTAGACCATGGCTGGTGGGAGGGGCTGGCAGGGTGCTGCTTCCTGAAAACACCCCAGCACCCGGCCTCAGTACTCTTAAGAGTCCTGATGTAAGCAGTGGGACCAACTCTTAGGAGGACTTCTGCAAACATCAAAATGCCTTGATGGGTGGGTGTCAGTCTGAAGGAATGGATGGTCTTATCCAGGCCACAGACCATCCCCCCATGGGATGCCGCCCCTCCATGATTGAAAGAACTTAAATCCAATGAATGACAAGGGATGGGCTGCAGACAGTCAGGCTGAGAAAGAAAGGGCTAGATGATGCTGGATGTCCTCCTGCCAAGAAATGGGGCAGTCTGACTTGCTGCAGCTTCTAATGTACATGGTAAGAAGCTCACAGTGTGCGCTGAAATCAGAGGAAGTCATTTCAGGAGAGGAGAGGAGCCGCTACAACTGTGCAAGACTGGAGGGAAGGCCGGGAGGAAGGATTTAAAGCGATTGTCAACAATCACCTTGTAAAACAACCTGTTCAGTTTAAAACTGAAACGAAAGGCAAAACATTTGTATATAGATATAAAAAATATATATATATTTTCCCCCTTTCTTTTTATAAGTGATCACATACCCTATGTACTCAGCTGCATAAGAGCTGAGGGTAGGAGAAGCAGCAGCACACTGAGCTTCCCAGTGAATGGCTGTGCAATGGGGGCGTGTCAGGACTGAGTCTGATCATTGGAGGAGAGCAGGACGAGTTCCCAGCATAGCTAGAGAACTGACCACGCTGTGCTTTCTTGTGCTTTCCTGCATAGTGTGGTCAGTTTTTAATAGGAAAGCAGAGGGACTGGCAGGATCACCGGGGATTTCACATAAAGGAAGCAACACAAAGAGAACAGGAGACTTCCTCATACAAGTACATGGTACAGCAGACACATCAGGAATATGAAGTGATGGGGTAAGCATTTAATAGATATAGATTATATAAATATCTCTCTCTATAGTTATATCTATCCACACAGTATCTCACAAAAGTGAGTACACATTTCTCACATTTCTGTAAATATTTTATTCTATCTTTTCATGTGACAACACTGAAGAAATGACACTTGTCTACAATGTAAAGTAGTGAGTGTACAGCTTGTATAACAGTGTAAATTTTCTGTCCCCTCAAAATAACTCAACACACAGCCATTAATGTCTAAACCGCTGGCAACAAAAGTGAGTACACCCCTAAGTGAAAATGTCCAAATTGGGCCCAATTAGCCATTTTCCTTCCCCGGTGTCATGTGACTTGTTAGTGTTACAAGGTCTTAGGTGTGAATGGGGAGCAGGTGTGTTAAATTTGGTGTTATCGCTCTCACTCTCTCACACTGGTCACTGGAAGTTCAGCATGGCACCTCATGGCAAAGAACTCTCTGAGGATCTGAGAAAAAGAATTGTTGCTCTACATAAAGATGGCCTAGGCTATAAGAAGATTGCCAAGACCCTGAAACTGAGCTGCAGCACGGTGGCCAAGACCATACAGCGGTTTAGCAGGACAGGTTCCACTCAGAACAGGTCTCGCCATGGTCGACCAAAGAAGTTGAGTGCACGTGCTCAGCGTCATATCCAGAGGTTGTCTTTGGGAAATAGACGTATGAGTGCTGCCAGCATTGCTGCAGAGGTTGAAGGGGTGGGGGGTCAGCCTGTCAGTGCTCAGACCATACGCCGCACACTGCATCAAATTGGTCTGCATGGCTGTCGTCCCAGAAGGAAGCCTCTTCTAAAGATGATGCACAAGTAGCCCACGAACAGTTTGCTGAAGACAAGCAGACTAAGGACATGGATTACTGGAACCATGTCCTGTGGTCTGACGAGACCAAGATAAACTTATTTGGTTCAGATGGTGTCAGGCGTGTGTGGGGGCAACCAGGTGAGGAGTACAAAGACAAGGGTGTCTTGCCTACAGTCAAGCATGGTGGTGGGAGTGTCATGGTCTGGGGCTGCATGAGTGCTGCCGGCACTGGGGGGCTACAGATCATTGAGGGAACCATGAATGCCAACATGTACTGTGACATACTGAAGCAGAGCATGATCCCCTCTCTTCAGAGACTGGGCCGCAGGGCAGTATTCCAACATGATAACCACCCCAAACACACCTCCAAGTTGACCACTGCCTTGCTAAAGAATCTGAGGGTAAAGGTGATGGACTGGCCAAGCATGTCTCCAGACCTAAACCCTACTGAGGATCTGTGGGGCATCCTCAAACGGAAGGTGGAGGAGCACAAGGTCTCTAACATCCACCAGCTCTGTGATGTCATCATGGAGGAGGGGAAGAGGACTCCAGTGACAACCTGTGAAGCTCTGGTGACCTCCATACCCAAGAGGGTTAAGGCAGAGCTGGAAAATAATGGTGGCCATACAAAATATTGACACAATTTGGACATTTTCACTTAGGGGTGTACTCACTTTTGTTGCCAGCGGTTTAGACATTAATGGCTGTGTGTCGAGTTATTTTGAGGGGACAGCAAATTTACACTGTTATACAAGCTGTACACTCACTACTTTACATTGTAGCAAAGTGTCATTTCTTCAGTGTTGTCACATGAAAAGATAGAATAAAATATTTACAGAAATGTGAGGGGTGTACTCACTTTTGTGAGATTATTTTTATAGATCACACACAAATAATTTGACCTTGTGATGTTGCAGGACGATCGCTCTACTCACTTTCATGCCTTCTCTGTACAGCCACCCAGGTCAGTGTTGAGGAACATCTGCAAAGAAAAGAAAACCGAGTCAGCTTCAGGAATTAGAAGAGAATATTGATCAGGTACCAATGATGGGAAACACGGCGACTGTACCTCACCGATAATCAATATAAAAATCAGGCAATCCAATCGGGAAGCCACATGTCACTTTAAAGCACACGCCTGTCCCGGTGTGCTTTAACCCTTTCGATACCGGGCACCTTCACCCCTTTCCTACCCAGGACAAATTTTCCACTTTCAGCAATCAATTTTTAGATATATCCCATAGTTTGTGGACTCTCTATAAAACTTTCCTACTGACTAAAAAAATGTACACTGATTTTTTCAAAGAAATGTAAAAGAATACATTGTGGCCTAAATTCATGAATAATAATTCATTTATTTGCTAAATTTTATAACAGAAACGAAGAAAAAAACATTTATATTTTCTTAACCTTTTCAGTCTTTTTTTTTTTTCATTTAGCAAAAAATAAATCCAGCAGCAAATTAAATAGCACCAAAAGAAAGCTCTAGTTGTGTGAGCAAAATGATAAAAATTTAGTTCAGACACAGTGTTGCACGACCGCGCAATTGTCAAAGTGACAGCTGAAAATTGGCCTGGGGGTAAAAGTGGTAAACGCTGTGCAAACAGTTGCCACTATATAAATCCTGAGTTAAAAAAAAAAAAAAAAAAAAAAAAAAAAATCAAAATACATACAGAATATATATATATTTATATATTAGAGAATATATATATATATATATATAGATAGATAGATAGATAGATAGATAGATAGATAGATAGATAGATAGATAGATAGATAGATAGATAGATAGATAGATAGATAGATAGATAGATAGATAGATAGATATTTTATATACTTTTTTTAAATTTTTTTAATAATAATAAATAACAGCCAAAAAAAAAAAAATTGGCCTTTGCTCACACGCAAAGGTGAATGCACATGTAGTTCCCGCACACATATGTAAAAGGCCATCATACCACACACGCGAGTCACCGCAAACGTCAAAGTGAAAGAAATAATTGGAGCACCAGATCTCTTGTGTAACTCTAAACTGGTAAACTGTAAAGGCTTTTAACCACTTCCATACCGGGCCTATTCTGGCACTTCTCTCCTACATGTAAAAATCATCATTTTTTTGCTAGAAAATTACTCAGAACCCCCAAACATTAGATTTTTTTTTTTTTTTTAGCAGACACCCTAGGGAATAAAATGGCGGTCATTGCAACTTTTTATCTCGCACGGTATTTGCGCAATCATTTTTCAAACGCCTTTTGTTTTGGAAAAAAACGGTTTCATGAAAAATAAAATAAAAAAACAGTACAGTTAGCCCAATTTTTTTGTATAATGTGAAAGATGAGGTTACGCCGATTAAATAGATACCTAACATGTCACGCTTTAAAATTGCGCACACTCATGGAATGGCGCCAAACTTCGGTACTGCAAAATCTCCATAGGTGACGCTTTGAAAATGTTTACAGGTTACAGGTTAGAGTTACAGAGGAGGTCTAGTGCTTGAATTGTTGCACATGCATGCGGCGATATCTCACGTGTGGTTTGAACGGCGTTTACATATGTGGGCGGGACTTGCGTGTGCGTTCGCTTCTGAGCGCGAGCTACCGGGGACAGGGGCATTTTAAAAATTTTTTTTTTTTTGTTTTGTTTTTTTTACACTTTTTTTTTTTTACACATTATTTTTTTGATCACTTTTATTCCTATTACAACAAGGAATGTAAACATCCCTTGTAATAGGAATCTATTGTGACAGGTCCTCTTTATGGAGAGATGCGGGGTCAATAAGATCCCACATCTCTCCTCCAGGCTGAAAAGCACGAGAGCGAGAAAAAAAAAAAAAAAAAAAACGATCTTCATGCTGGCAGCCGCGATCGCGGCTTTGTTTACATCCTGGAACCCGGGCGTGACATCATAATGTTGCGCTCGGGTCTCCAACGGTCAGAGAGATGACTGGAAATCTCTATCAGCCCCCCGATGGCATGGGAGAGCCCAGAGAAGCACCGTATGGCAGCGGGGGGGGGGGGCACGTAACCCCTCCCGTCGCCTATAAGAACAATCAAGCGGCGGAACTGCCACTATGATCGTTCTTATCGTGCACAAAATCGCTGGCTGGAAAGAATGATATCTGAACGATGCCTGTAGCTGCACCCATCATTCAGATATCCCAAGTCAAGGACGTCATATGACTATGTGCAGTATTGAAGTGGTTAAATCGTTACCTATGAATGATTTATTGTACCGTAGTCTGCTGCCGCTCCATGGGCACACGCAAACGCAATTTTAAAAGCGAGATATGTTTGATATCCATTTACTCGGCGTAACATCTTTTATATTTTACCAAAAAAGAAAAAATTAGATTGCATTTGCGTGCATGAACATTCACTAAAGTGTACCTTTTTGCATTTTAAAAATCTGTGCAAAAAACAAAACAAAAAAAAACAAAAACAAAAAAGGAAACACCAACCATTTTATTCTCCAATGTTTCTGCTTAAAAAAAAATAAATAAAAGGAAGAAGAAAGAAGAAGAAAAAAGAAGAAAAAAGAAGGAAAGAAAGAAGAAGAAAGAAGAAGAAAGAAGAAGAAAGAAAGAAAGAAAGAAAGAAAGAAAGAAAGAAAGAAAGAAAGAAAGAAAGAAAGAAAGAAAGAAAGAAAGAAAGAAAGAAAGAAAGAAAGAAAGAAAGAAAGAAAGAAAGAAAGAAAGAAAGAAAGAAAGAAAGAAAGAAAGAAAGAAAGAAAGAAAGAAAGAAAGAAAGAAAGAAAGAAAGAAAGAAAGAAAGAAAGAAAGAAAGAAGGAAGAAGGAAGAAGGAAGAAGAAAGAAGGAAGGAAGAAGAAGGAAGAAGAAAGAAGGAAGGAAGAAGAAGAAAGAAGAAGAAAGAAGGAAGAAGAAGAAAGAAGAAAGAAGGAAGAAGAAGAAAGAAGAAAGCTGAAAGAAGAAAGCTGAAAGAAGAAAGCTGAAAGAAGGAAGAAGAAAGAAGGAAGGAAGGAAGAAGAAGGAAGAAGAAAGAAGAAAGAAGGAAGAAGAAAGAAGAAGAAGGAAGGAAGGAAGGAAGGAAGGAAGGAAGGAAGGAAGGAAGGAAGGAAGAAAGAAGGGAAGGAAGAAGGAACAAAGAAGGAAGAAGAAAGAAGAAGATAAAGAAATAAAAATAAATTAAAAATAAATAAAAATAAATTAAAAAAATTATTAAAAAAATAAATAAAAAAAGCAGTTTTTTTTTACATGTAGGGGAGAAATGTCAGACTTGGCCAGGGAGGGTTAAGTGGTTAAAGAGACCCTGTCACTGTCCTTACCGCCAACACATTCCAGATGCATGCAGATGCTCCCTTGTCCCCAGAACTGCAGTCAGCCAAGGTCCCGGCATGGGCCAGGGAAGAACTGTGAAGTTGTGTAAACCCCAATCCCCTGCCAGGACCTTGATTGACGTCAGGACCGGGACGGGGAGCATCTGCACATCCAGAACAGCTGATTTATAGTACAAATATAGCTTTTCCTATAGAGCCATTTAGTCTGCATTAGATATACAGCTGTTTCTGGCTTTTTAGCCATCATCAATGCATTGCATGGAAACCATGGCTTCTATGGAGTAGGACTTGGGAACCACCGAGACAGTATGACCATACAGGTTATGGTAAGATGGAAACAAAAGGAATCCAAAAGCCTTCCTACCAAATCTGTGCAGGAACACAAGAAAGCAAAAAAAAAAAAAAAAAAAAAAAAAAGCTTGCTTTAAAGCGGTACTAAACCCAAAAATGTAATATATCGCAGCTTACCAATCATTAGATGTGGCGGCTGCATTAGTTTTCTTTTCTTTATCTTTTTCCCTCTGTTTTCATCTGGTGATCTGTCCAGTAACACACCTCCTGTATTAGAGTGCCCCCGCTCTGGATGAAGAAGCACCGGAGGCACAGCAGACAGCAGCATTGTCAGTCTAAGGGGGGGGAGGGGAGCGGTAAATGTATTAGCAGATTTAAATACACTAACAAAACTAAAGCCAATCTCCAGCTCACAGTTTATAATCAGTTACAGCAAACAGTTTTTTTTTGTTGCTTTTGGAGTAAAGGTTTTACATGAATAAATAAAAGTCGCATTGTAAGCACCCCCGGTCAGTGCTAAATGGTTTGCGTCATCCTTGTTAAAATGAAAAACATTCTGCTGGAGAGCTTGTGCTTTTGAAAATGAAGAGGCTTCATGGATGGATCACCAGATGAAAAATAAGATGAAAGCAAGCCTAAAAAAAAAAGAAAACTAATGCAGCCATAACATCTAAGAATTGGTAAGCTGCAATATTATAAAATGTTTGCTTTTGGGTTTAATAACACTAACTCTTTCAGTGCATCGGTGATTGTTCAGCTCTGCATTACTATACACACACGATATTCCACGCCATCCATCTTTTGAATGTGGCCAATCGCTCTGCCCAAACAGCCCTTGTATAGGACAATCAAAGCCAAAAAGGACAAGCAGACTCTGCCATCTGCTGGCCATCATGTGGAACTGCAGACAAAATCTACCCGACGAAAATGGACCATTTTACTGTTGCTGTGATCTCTTATGTAAAGTCAATATCATCATAAATGTTCTAAAAGTTTTTGAAAGCTTCTGTTTAAAAATAGTCAATAGGTTTATCCAGACATTACGAGAATTTTAAAAAAAAAAAAATCATTCCAACCCACATTTCAGCTTAGAACAAGCAGAGCCATGATTGCAATGTTTCAGACTAGGATGTGATAAATCTCCCTTCACAGATGAAATGCATAAGATGGAAACCATATTGAATTTTTTTTTTTCTTTACGTAATTGCAAATTCTGAGTTCCTGTCAAAGGCGCCTGAATGTCAGAATGACAGATCATTGTACCGGGCTGGTACAAAAAAAAATAAAAATAAAAAAAATACAAAAAACACCTCTCCAGAGTAGTACAAATTCACCATTGTAAAACTGCACTGCCCTGTGTCACAGTATGCATCGAAAGAAAAAAAAAAATACATAATAGGTTATATGATATATTAAAAAATCTCTCTCTCATATATTATTATTATACGCGATTTATATAGCACCAACAGTTTACGCAGCGCTTTAAAAAGTAGAGTGGGGACAACACAATTACAGTACAGTTCAATACAGAAGGTACAGGAGGGCCCGGCTTGTAGAGCTTACATTCTAAAGGGAGGAGGTGGTGGTACAAAAAGGTAATAGCTGCAGAGAATGATTTGATGGGGGGTGGCTCGGGCACAGTTTTTAGGTGGGTGTGGGATAGGCTTCCCTGAATAAAGGAGTTTTCAGGGATCTCTTAAAAGGTGGACAGGGTAGGGGCTGATTGGACATACTGGGGCAGGGAGTTCCAGAGGATGGGAGAAGCTCTGGAGAAGTCCTGAAGTCGAGCATGGGAGGAGGGGTGTATATATATATATATATATATATATATATATATATATATATACATATATACATACATATATACACACATATACATACATACATACACACACACACAATTTTGTTATGCTTTATATACGTATATTGTGTTCAGCTCCCTGAAGGAGAGAGGCAACTCCCCCGAACCGCGTTGGCTTAATCTGTATGTGTTTTACTTCCAATAAAAAAACTACTGTATATACTCGAGTAGAAGTCGTTCCGAGTATAAGTTGAGGCCCTAATTTACCACAAAAAAATGGGAAAAACTTATTGACTTGAGTATAAGACGAGGGTGAGAAATGCACAGCTACTGTAAGTGGAAGAGAGGGTCAACAATGCCCATTTGCAGCATCACTGTGCCCATATGCAAATGGGCACAGTGAGGCATGCAAATGGGCACAGTGAGGCATGCAAGCCTCACTGTGCCCATTTGCAGCCCTAGGTCCCCCCGAACTTCAAACTCGGTAGTTAAGGATTCCTAGATGCCCCCTAGCTGCAGTCAAAATTTGGGGTCTCTGAACCCAAAGGGTCCCGAAATGACATTGCTGCAGATGGACACAGTTGACCGACTTTGGGGCCCCGTATCTCTGGGCCACTTAGTGCTAGGAACCCCAAATTTGGTGTGCAAACCCAAACTAGCACCATAAAATATCCAAAGCTGGGGTTTCTAGCTCCAAGTGGCCCCGAGATACAGGGCCCCAAATATCGGTTCAGAAAATGTCAAGCACTTTTCTGCAGCAGAGAATGACATTTTCCAAACCTATTTTGGGGCCCCGTATCTTGGGGCTACTTGGTGCTAGGAACCCCAGCTTTGGATGTGTTATGGTACCAGTTCCACTAGGTTTGCACACCAAATTTAGGGGTTCCTAGCCCCAAGTGGCCCTGAGATACGGGGCCCCAAATTGGTTCAGAAAAGGTCAAGCACTTTTTTGCAGCAGAGAATGACATTTTCCGAACCGATTTTGGGGCCCCGTATCTCGGGGCCACTTGGTGCTAGGAACTCCAGCTTTGGATATGTTGTGGACCCAGTTCTACTGGGTTAGCACACTAAATTTGGGGTTCCTAGCACCTAGGAGAGACAGGGCCCCAAATTCGGTTCGGAAAATGAAATTTTTTGCTGCAGAAAAAAGTGCTTGACTCGAGTATAAGTCGAGGGGGGTACTTTCAGCACCAAAAAATGTGCTGAAAAACGCAACTTATACTCGAGTATATACGGTATATTCTTCATTTAGTGCTCATTCACATCACAAAAACTTCCACCAGAATTGTTCTGGATGTATTTCTGCACCTGTAGGTACCAGAGAAGGAACTGAGGAGGTCGGGAATCCGATTCCTATAGCAGGAGGCCTCTAGCCCTAGCAGCCTGGAGGAGTCGACGGGATATGGCGTCTACCATGATGCTGCAAGCATGTTTTTAATTCAATTTTGATTAGGGTTGTACCGATACTAGTATCGGTGCCGATACCGAGTATTTGCACAAGTACCGGTACTCCTGCAAATGCACCGATAACTGAAACCGATACTTTCAGGCTCGGTTCTTTGAGCTGTCAGTAGGTCTCCCCAATGTTAAAGAAGTCCGGTAATTTAAGCAGTCAAAAAAAGCAGTCACACTAAAAGAAACATTGTTTCTTTTTGAATCTTTCTGTTTCTTCATCTGCAGATCAGAGGGATGAACAAATGTTCCTCTGTTTAACCCCTTATTAACCCTTAATTTACTCTAATCAGACTTAATTAACTCCCTATTCTTCTCCATTTAATTATTTTCCTGCTATCTTTTCAGCTGAAGGGACAGCTCTGTCGCAGCAGTAAGGCAGCAGCCCATATCTCCAAAGAGATCAACACCATCCTTCACCCCATGGGACCACCAAATGTCCATCAAGAACCGTTCTATTCCAGCGCGGTCTCTGGGTCAAACAAATAAAATAATGAAGACTGGAGGGATTCCGGTAGAGGCCGGTCCTCTTCCAGGGAATAGTCCCAGCAGTCACACTTCCCATATAGATCTGCAGTAACCTACAGATGCGAATGTCGCGGGGTACGGAAACGCTCACACGCAGCCTATAGCTGAGGCATTCCGGAAAATCCAAGGGCACTTTCTTCGGCACGATATGTACAGCTAACAACAAGGGACAGAACTAGCACACCTCCAGGCTACTCACATGATGCATATTTTATGTTATACTTATCCCCCCCATATCATTATGTAAGGAGAACGCCGGTCATGTGTAACCCCGGTCTTGTCTGGATATTGATTCTCGGCTGCACACAGAAAGAAATGCGGCAATCCATCAATTGAGAATCTGATGCTGCTCTTTTAGGATTTAGGAGCATCGCCTTTTATTTCATGGGATTCCATTATAAGGGCGATAGAGACATCCGGGGTCTTGGCACTCCTAGGTGTGAAAAATATTTAAAGGGGACCTGTGAACCTGGAAGAAGAAAAGGATGCAAGTGTAGCACACCAGCTAAAGAGCTGCTGGTGAATTTTGGGCCTATTTCCCCCTATTGAACACACAGCCATCCACACAGCATTTTCAGCACTCTTCCTCTAGCTCAAGAATCAGTCTAGGGCATATATGTCAAACATGTGGCCCTCGCACCCAGAACTCCATTCCATCACCTCCGGCTCTCACCCTCCCACTCCGGCCCCCTTCTGTCACTTGTAAACCCAAAAGCCTTGTGTGTTTAACAAGGGACAGCTTTGCTCATTGGCTGCTGGATCCAACAGGGGGTTGGGGTTGCGCCCTCCCGAACCCTGCGTTCTGTACATGATGCACCCCTGAACCCTGCGTTCTGTACATGATGCACCCCTGAACCCTGCGTTCTGTACATGATGCACCCCTGAACCCTGCTTTCTGTACATGATGCACCCCTGAACCCTGCTTTCTGTACATGATGCACCCCTGAACCCTGCGTTCTGTACATGATGCACCCCTGAACCCTGCGTTCTGTACATGATGCACCCCTGAACCCTGCGTTCTGTACATGATGCACCCCTGAACCCTGCGTTCTGTACATGATGCACCCCTGAACCCTGCGTTCTGTACATGATCCACCCCTGAACCCTGCGTTCTGTACATGATCCACCCCTGAACCCTGCGTTCTGTACATGATGCACCCCTAAACCCTGCGTTCTGTACATGATGCACCCCTGAACCCTGCGTTCTGTACATGATGCACCCCTAAACCCTGTGTTCTGTACATAGTTCACCCTAGCTAAAACCAGCCCTTTGAGGGCAACCATACTGCTGATGTGGCTCACGATGAAAGAGTAAGACACCCCTTCTCTAGGGTTTTTTTTTTTGTTTTTGTTTTTATGGACATACATAGGACTGTAAAACATGAACAACTTGAGGACTGCTAAACATCTGGCTGCTCTGCACAGCTTCCAAAAAGCCCTGTACATCTTTGGCTGCACAACTCCAAGCTGTGCCCAACACCTGCCTGGCTGCACCACCTCCTGCTGCACTTTCCCAGCAAAGTCCCAAAGAATCCCCAGCTGCCTATGACATGTACTTTGTCACCCTTGCAGCAGGCTTCTCCTCTTCTCCCTCCCGCAGGCATTCAGTTGCTGCAGGAGGAAAACAAAGGGGATAGTTTCCACTAAATGCCACCCCCGCCGCCCCTCCTAGCTATGTCCTGCTGCCCCCAGGCCCCTCTGCACTCCCCTTGCCCCCCCCCCTCATCGCACCACAGCGCTGTCTACTTCCCCCCCTCTCACCAGGGATGCTTTCAGAATGGAGAGCAGGGAAGGAGCCTGTCAATATGTCATTAACTGGCCCTTTCCTTTTCTAAATGGACAGTCAGTGATCGGTACTGATCACGTACGGTGCCTATTCAAAACTGAAGCATAGTAAACTGTGCTTATTATGCTTTCGTTTTGTGACTGAAGGGGAAACTCTGTACAGAGCTACTCCTGTTCATATATTATGTGCTGCTGAGGCTGCAGCGATGGAGATTAATCACAGAGCCCTCAATCTCCTTTCTCTGTCTCAAAGGTGAAGCATCAGAGGTCTTTTTAGACCCTGATATCTCACAAAAGCTCCCAAACTAGGCTCCTAAAAAAAAAATTGTAAAAAAAACATAAATGACAGCCGTGGTGGATCTACCAGGGTCACAAAGGTTGCAATTGCTACCATGCCCTAGTGTTCTGCCACCAAGGGGCAGTGGCGGCTGGTGCTCAAAATTTTTGCAAGGGGACAAACAAACTGAAACATTCTGAACAAGAACCATCAAATGCAGCCTCACTGTGCCCCATCAAATGCAGCCTCACTGTGCCCCATCAATTGCAGCCTCACTGCGCACCCATCAATTGCAGCCTCACTGCGCACCCATCAAATGCAGCCTCACTGCGCACCCATCAATTGCAACCTCACTGTGAATCCCCCCCCCCACGCCCACTCGTTAGCTGTCTGACCAACACTTACCCCATCTTGGTGGCTGGTCAGGCAGTGGGTGACGGCGGCGAGCTGTGGGACAGGCAGCGGGTCAGGCAACGGCTTTTGTGTCCTCCATGCTCCCCCGTGCGTCTCTTCTTCCCTTCTGCTAGGCATTCAATAGGATCGCCTGTGCCTTCAGCCAATCAGGTGATGGGTATTAGCACCACGCTTCCTGATTGGCGGAGATGCGGTTCCGTGTTAGAAAGGCAAATATTTATTTGCTTTTCTAACACACCTGGGTGGGCTCCGAGGCACAATGCTCTGCGCTCAGAGTTCACCTTTTTGAAGCCTATTAGAGCCTATGGCTCTAATCAGGTGCTTCAAAAAACCACCCCCGCTGCTGGAATAGGTGGTGGCCACGGCGGACATGGATAGATTCATGCTATGCATGAAACTATTCTACATATAGGGGGTGTGGTGTGATAGAGGGAGGGAAGCCCGTGCGCCCTTAATGGACAGGCTGCCCCTACCAAGCTCCCAGAGGGAGGAAAGGAAGGAAAGGTCCCAGAAGGAAGGAAAGGAAGAAGAGGAAGAAGAGGAAGAAGAGGAAGGAAAGGAAGGAAAGGAAGAAGAGGAAGAAAAGGTCCCAGAAGGTAGGAAAGGCAGGAAAGAAAGGAAAAGAAGAAAAAAGGCAGGAAAAAAGAAAAGGGCAGGAAAGAAGAAAAGGAAGAAAAGGGCAGGAAAGAAGAAAAGGAAGAAAAGAGCAGGAAAGAAGAAAAGGAAGAAAAGAGCAGGAAAGAAGAAAAGGAAGAAAAGAGCAGGAAAGAAGAAAAGGAAGAAAAGAGCAGGAAAGAAGAAAAGGAAGAAAAGGGCAGGAAAGAAGAAAAGGGCAGGAAAGAAGAAAAAGGCAGGAAAGAAGAAAAAGGCAGGAAAGAAGAAAAAGGCAGGAAAGAAGAAAGGAAAGGTCCCAGAAGGGAGGGAGGGAGGGAAGGAAGGAAAGGTCCCAGAGGGAGGGAAGGAAGGAGGGCAGGAAGGAAAGGTTACAGAGGGAAGGAAGGAAGGAAGGAAAGAAGGAAGGGTCCCAGAGGGGGGGGGAGGAAGGAAAGGTCCGGGGGGGGGGGGGGGGGGTCCCAGAGGGAAGGAAGGAAGGAAGGGAAAGGAAGGAAGGAAGGGAGGAAGGAAGGAAGGGTCCCAGAGGCCTCAAAAGGAAAAAAGGGAAGGGCCGGGGGCCTCGGAGGGAAGGAAGGGCCCCTGCTGGGGGTCAGGGGGGCCCTTTCATGGTTTTTGCATCGGGGCCCTGAAGATTCTAGTTTTACCTCTGGGCTGCATCAGGATTGCTATTCAGGACTGAAAATCAGCAGAGAAATACTTACCTGTTTCCAGGTGTCCCTCCCCCCCCCCCCCCCCCTGCTGGTTAGATAAGCGAGGGGGGGGGGTCGTTCCCTCCTGGTTGGTGACTTACATTTTTATCAGTGAGGGAGCGACATCTTGCTCATCAGGCCGGCAATGGAGTGGCATATGGAAGCAGGGGGAGTATTTCTTCTGCAGCCTTTAGCAATCTTGTCGCTTGCAACTTCTTGCAAAAGCCAGTGTGACTTGCCTGTAAAATAACTGAACCGACACAAATTTGCACCGAGAGCAGCAGGAAAGCAGAAGCATTCGGCATCACCATAAAAACAGGAAGCACAGTTTGTAATCCCCAAATAGATACCCCAGGTACAAACTACATACAGAAACAAGGATTCCCATACATAAAAGATTACTTACATCACACAAATCGATAAACTTTAAACCCCCCGCAGATTCCCTTTAAACTGCACAGAGATTGCCAATTTGAACGCTCGAGGCCCCATAACGATCCGATGCCTCCTGCACGGCTCTGGAATATCGAAGAAAGCAATATATATCCAGAAATAGATCCACTGCAATCATGCATCACTGCAAAGAAAGACGACCTCTTTCCTCCACCTCCTACGCCGAGCGCCCGCCAGCCCCGCGGATTAACCAGTCGGTGTGTAACAAGACAATTAATGTGGAGGGGGGAAAAAAAACAGTTTCTTCGGGCAGCAGCTCACCAGTTCCCCGGCTTTCAGGCGCAGTCAGTAGGAGAAAATCATGGCAGGAATGTGGAGGATGGTGCAGGCCGGAGCTTCGCCGAGGAGGCGGCAAGGATGCGTGGATGAGAGAGGCAGCATCAGCACCCGAGAGGATGTGGGAGAAGAGAGCGAGTGGGAGAAATTCCAGTGAGAGAGAGAGAAAAAAAAAGAAACCAAAAACGTAACAGAGAAGCGGCGAGCAGAATAACAGACGAGAGGAACGCACACAAAAAAAAACGCACAAATTGCATGGCAGCTGTGCACAAACTGTGACCCAACCAAATGCTGCTATAATATTAATGGGTATCATTTATCAAAGCTGGGGCACAGGAAAAGTAAGGACCAATCAAGATCTCATTCTGCAGAAAAAAAAAAGAAAAAAAAAAGGAATTGAATTGTTGGACACAAGTTTGTAAAGCTTTACTCAATGCAATGCTGTTAAAGTGCTTGTATAGCCATAGTAAAGAAAAAAATTATATCCTTTGCGGGACACAGGAATTTAAGAATTATATTACATTTGGGTTATACTGCCACCTACAGGATTTTTTTTTTGTGGTATAGGAGCGCTGAACATTTTGGCGATTTGTTGCAGGCAGTATGGGTCCTGGAAGCTGCTGGATCCTTAAAAGAGTTTGCTTAAAAAAACAAAAAAAAAACAAAAGAAGAAGGAGGAGGGAGAAGATGCTAAGGAGCGCCATGCTAGTTTAGACATTTCATAAAAGATTTTATTCTGTAACAGCAGCCAAATGCGTTTCAGGGGCTCAACACTTCCCCCTTGCTGGATCCTTGGAGTCATTTGTAATAAAATAAAAAAAAAAAAGAAAATATATAAAAAGACAGGAGCAACATACTAATTAAGAAGCTTTTATTTTGCAACGATCCAAGGGCTCAACACTCCCCCCCCCCCCTTCTAAGCACCTGCATGATCTGTAGATGCTTCTTGGGTTTCAACCTAAAGTCCAGGATGGTATCCCCTCACCCCATGGTTATTCTTCAAGCCTTGATTTCGGGTTGAGCACCCGAAACACGTTTTGGCTGAATAAAATCAAAATAAAATAAAAGAAAAAAAAGGAGTTGAAAAGCCATATCCCCTTATTACCTCTTTTCTACCCAGCATGCTTCAGTTTTGTGTGTTATTTTTTTATTTTTATTTTTTTTAAAGATACGGGAGCACCATACCAATTCAGACAGTCCATAAAAGATTTTATTCTGCAACAAAAGCCCAAAAAAAAAAAAAATTGGGGGCTCAACCCCCCCCCCCCCAACCCCCTTCACTTCAACAGGCCATTCCTTGTAACAGATAGGCTATTTTCTTCCAAGTGCCTGCATGATCTGTACATGCCTACTTTGCTTCCAACAGTTCAGGATGGACTTCACCTTTTGGTTATCAATCTACAAGCCTTGATAAAGGGAGAGCACACTGAGCACCCAAAACACGTTTTGGATTTTGTTGCAGGATAAAATCTTTTATGGACTGTTTTAACTAATATGGTGCTCCTGTCTTTCCATATTTTGTTTTAGTCTACAGGAGGCACTGGCAAAAAAAAAAATAATAATAATAATTTTGAAAAGCCACCCCGAAGGAGTCCTTACCAAGAGCTCTTGCCTGATTGGAAGAAAAGGAAAGAGATAGTATTTTCCCTTCATCTACAGCTGTGGAACAGCTGTAGATGAAGGGCCCTGATGAAGGACCCCTCTTCCAGTGATGAGGTCCCACTGAGGTCTCCAAATGTGCGCTATACTCCAGAGGAATACAAGGTCATCCAACGACTTCCTGCCAACCAGGAAAGTAGTAGCACCTAGGTACTAAACCCTCACACCCCGGTAACACATACGCAGCACCACCAATGGGAAAGTTAATTTCTGGAGGTTCAGAGTCGCAGACGAATCCACTGAAATAGCAGGAAGTGCTTGTTCTGGATGAAAGTTCCACGCATGGAGCATCCCCCATGGTGGCTCGAAGGCTCCGTCCTGCCTCCAAGGCAGAGATTGGGAAGCATTCAGGACTTCCAGATCCAAAAGGGATCATCTTGGCATCTCTCCTTCAGCTCAGACACCCTGACAATCTTTCCATTTATACCCTTTATTTTACCCAGTGATGTGGTGGCTCTCTGTGCTTGTCTAAGCAATGCAGACAAGATCATGGATGGTGGGAGGGGCCAGCAGCTTGCTGAAAAAACATCACAGTACTCAACAGCCCTCCAACCAAATGCAAGCAGGTGGCTGGATCTTGGGAGGAGTTATGCAAATATCAAAATGCCTTGATGGGTGGATGTCAGCCTGGAGGAATGAACATTCCTAGGCAGAATGCCATTTGCATAGAAACGCTCACACACGGTGCTGGGCCTCCACGACTGATAGAATCGAAATCCAATAAATAAAAAGGGGCGGGGCCAGGGACAGTCAGGCTGTAGATGCTGGATGTCCTCCATCCAGGAAATGAGGAGGATTCTGACTTGCTGCAGCTTCTAATGCACATTGTGAGAAGCTCGCAGTGTGCGGTGAGATCAGAGGAAGCCGTTTCAGTCCAGGAGAGGAGCCGCCACAACTGTGCAAGACTGAAGGGAAAAGTCTTTAGTTCGGATCTATCATTTAGGAACCCATAAACTTGCCCATACAGATCACTCTACTGCAATGGGTCACCAATTTACCGAAAAAGCGGAAGAAGGGCCAGAATGACAGCTCAGCAAATCGGCAGCTCCCACGTCTGTCCGTACAGACTCCTGATGTAAATGAAGTCATTTCGAAATCGCAATCCAGTCAGACAGGCTTTTCCAGAAAAAGTTCAACAATCTTTCACCAAGCAGATGACTTCGGGGGGGCGGGGGGAGAATGACATTAACCCCAGGTTCCCATCTATGCGGTTTTCAGGCACATTTTGCTTTTTATAAACATGTGTTTTTGATGCTTTTTTTATGCCTTTTGTGTTTTGTTTTATTTCCCCCCCGCTGACGGCTGAATGCAAAAACAAGAATTGCTGGCAAGAAAAAAATAATAAATTAAATAATAATAAATAATAACATAAAAATATTGGGAAGTAAAAAAACAAAACACACACGTGTGTGGGGGGGCCCAATCCATACCAGTGCTCGTTCGTCCCCTCCCTTTCCGGACCTGCCTGGCTGAATGCTCGGATAAAGGTCTGGTATGGATTTGGAGGGGGGACCCCATGCCATTTTTTTTTTTTTAATTTTGGCGTGGGGTTCCCCCTGGTATGGATTTGGAGGGGGGACCCCACGCTATTTTTTTTTTTGTTAATTTTAGCGTGGGGTTCCCCTCAAAAACCATACCAGACCTAAAGGGCCTGATATAGATTTGTGGGGGTCCTGATTTTTTTTTTTTTTTTTTTTTTTGCCGGCAATTTTTTTTTTTTTTTGCTGCCGGTGTTCTGCCGAATAAGTTCCGCTCGGCGGATAAGTTCCTGACTGTACTGCGCATGCGCAGTACGATCCGGCGGAAATAGCCGAAGCGGAACAGCTGAAAATCAGCTGTACACGGCGCCTGTAAGAGGGCCCCTCGCGGGCTCGCTTCGCTCGCCACGCTTCGGGCACGGCCTCGCTGCGCTCGGCACTTTTAGATTCCCCCTCCAGGTCCACTTGGATGGTGGGGAAGGAATCTGGACCCAGAGCGCAGGCGCCGTGTACAGCCGATTGTGGATTTTGAGCTTCGGCTATCTCCGCCGGCTGACAGCAGTTGGTACTGCGCAGGCGCTGCGCCTGCGCAGTACAGGGGAGGAACTTATCCGCCGAGGGAACTTTCTCGGCAAGACACCGGCAATTCTTTTTTTTTTTTTTTACCATTCAGCTGTCAGCAGGGAACCCGACTAACAGCTGAGGAGTCATCGGTTGTTAAGGATGTGGCGGCCGGCTTCCCGGCCCGCTTCTTAACCAGCTATTCGCAGTTTGTTATTAAAAAAAGAAACAAGCCAACACAAAATGTATGTAAAAACGCAAAACACTTGCGATTTTTGGTGCAGGTCCACTGAAGACTATTACTCACAATCTGCTGCGGGAAAACGGTCCCTGGCCGTTTCCAAAAATGCATAGATGTGAACATGTACCATGGACTAACGCACTAAAAAGAAAAAATGTATAGGTGTGAACGTAGGGTTAAAAAAATTAGAAAAAAAATAAAGTAAATGGAGTAGCAATCCCGGTCAAAAAGTCCCGAACCCCTGCGATCCAGAGCCACCGCGGACCGTCTTTTTCAGGCTTGCAAGTAGATCCAGTTTGCTGAGCGATGGCGGTTTGCAGAGAGGTCAGTACAGACATCTGCATTAATGAACAGCGAGATGGGAACCAAAAATAACCGGGGCAGAAACAAATGAGGTGTGACAGAGTTACACTGTAGCTTCAATGAGCAGTCGCACACGAAAACCAAATGCCGTGGAGCATAGAAAAGTTATGAGACTCGGGGGGTGTGGGTGTCCCTCGGGGCATTTAAAAGGAGCAGTAGGCTTCAGAGAGGTCTACTGCTTCAAGGAGGCCCCAGTCCCATCTGGAGAGATCATATTCATCAGCCACTTGCTTAAAAGGTTCGTTCGCGTTTACAGAAGAGATGTAAAAAAGGTGAACACCAGACGCTCTCTCCACCCATCCAGTTCCTTATGTACTTACCTCTGGGGTCACCGAGCAGTCAGCACCCCCCAGGAATTTGAAATCCCCGCTCTTCTCCGTACAGTGCTTCTGGTATGGACCAGATCGATTCCCTGTGACATAAAAGTTTGTATGGCTGAAATCGCTTCGCACAGACCTAGCATGTGATGAACCGGGCCTTAAGGCGCTTTGGAAGCGCTGCCCATTCATTGCAAAAGGCAGGGCATTTTGGGAGCGCTAAATACAGCGCTCCCAACCTGCCCCAAAGAAGCGGCTTGCAGGACTTGTCACAACGTCACGCAAGAGCACCACCCTAGTGTTAAAAGACACACTGCAATGAATGGGAGGCGGTTTTCAGGCGCTTTGCGAGGGCTATTCCTAGCACTAAAGTGCCTAAAAACCACCCCAGTGTTAAAAGGAGTCTTACAGTTTTTCTGGGGCGCGGATCTGATCTCACACACTGCACAACCTAGATCAGGGAGCCAAGTGTAATCTGAGACCTGAGTGGAGGGAAAAGACACATCCTCTTTTACACAGTCTCATAGGGAAACATGCACAGCCGAGGCAGTGTGCTGGAGGCGGGCAGGGCAGGCTCTTGGGATTGTCTGGTGTCATCATAGACCAGTGATGGCCAACGATGGCACCCCAGATGTTTTGGAACTACATTTCCTATGATGTTCATGGACTCTGCAGTGTAGTTTAGCATCATGGAAAATGTAGTTTCAAAACATTTGGGGTGCCAAGGTCCGCCATCTCTGTCATAGACTATCAGGAGGGACTTATTCAGATGGCAGAGGGAAGAAAGAAAGGCCACAAACCACACCTAATGCTTTGAGTTGAGGTTGGTACACAATACAGAATAATATGCTTTGTTCATTTTTCATTTCAGGAGGTTTACAACCACTCTAATCCTGACAATTCCTCATTTACCGAGCCCTGCCATAGTATTCACCCTCTTTTGTCTGATTCCTACATTTTTAACTGAATAACAACTCCTACACTAAAATGCTGCTCAATGCGATCTAAATATTTCACAGCACAAAATCAGAATAAGCTAAATGGGACACCTTTATGTTGGAGAAAAAAAAAAAGAAAAAAAAAACAAATATGGAAAAATGTTCTGTTTAAAAAAAAAAAAAACCCACGCTTTAATATTTTTCAGAAGCGCCTTATGCAGGAAAAACATGCTTTAATTTAAAAAAATAATATATAAATATATATATATATATATATATATATATATATATATATATATATATATATATATATATATATATATATATATATATATATATATATATATATACATATACACACACACACACACACACACACACACATACATACACATTATATATATTTTATTTTTTTTTATTAAATTATCTAGACTGCTTTTTGTAATATATGTTTTATATATATTTTTTTATTTTTTAAAAGATGAACTTAAAAGGGACGCCTGCCTCTACATAAATATGAACTTTAAGCAGCATCCCCGTCTTAGTCCGAAGGGTTTAATATTGAGTTGGCCCACCCTTTGCACCTATAACAGCTTCAACTCTTCTGGGAAGGCCGTCCACAAGGTTTAGGAGTGTGTCTATGGGAATGTTTGACCATTCTTCCAGAAGCACATTTGTGAGGTCAGGCACTGATGTTGGACGAGAAGGCCTGACTCGCAGTCTCTGCTCCAATTCATCCCAAAGGTGTTCTATCCAGGTTGAGGTCAAGACTCTGTGCAGGCCAGCCAAGTTCCTCCACCGCAAACGCGCTCATCCATGTCTTTATGGACCTTGCTTTGTGCACTGGTCCAAATCATTTCATGGAGGGGGGATTATGGTGTGGGGGTTGTTTTTCAGGGGTTGGGCTTGGTCCCTTAGTTCCAGTGAAGGGAACTCTTAAGGTGTCAGCATACCAAGACATTTTGGACAATTTCATGCTCCAAACTTTGTTGGAACGGTTTGGGGATGGTCCCTTCCTGTTCCAACATGACTGTGCACCAGGGGCTGCAAGAACTGGTCAATGTATTGTGAAAAAGAGCTGGTTATGCTATACCAGGTGGTTATAACTTGAAACTTAAAATTGAAAACTCTACCCAAGTTGAAATAATCTAGATCTCTCCTAATTTTTCACAATTTTATTCCAAGAAGTAAATCTTCATATTTTTTAGTGCGTCTTAAGGGTATTCAACCACGAAATGGGGAAACTGTGTCATCAGGTGGGATATGTTGGAGCCGATTTGTTGGGTGAAAAAAAATTACACCAAGCCCACAGCTGGCAACTCGTTTTTACATCACTAAAGTTGCCACCACCCTAGGTGGATCAACAACATCCCCAAGAGTCAGTTCTGCCGGTTACGCAGGAACTGTACCAGGGAATCTGACTATATAGAACAAAGGGCTCTCCTAAAACAAACATTTATTGAGAAAGACTTCCCAGAAATACTCATGGATGAAGCTTTTGATTTCTACCCATCTGATCACCCAGTGATGTCCAAAGATACAAACAATTCCAATGCACAACCGCTCAGGTTTGTTACCCATCTTCACCACAAACAGAAAGAAAGAAATGGAACGTATATTGAGCAAACATTGGTCCATTCTTCTTGAGGACTCACATTTGCAACCTACCATTCCTACCAAACCCAAAGTTTTCTTACAGAAAAGCTAGAGACATCAAAAACTCAGTGGCCCCCAGCAAGTACAAATCTCACTCCACTTCCCCCACACAAACACTATGCCTCATTCCCCTAGTGGGCATGCATCAGTGTCGTAAGGCACTGTGTCTTGCATGTAAACATGTAACCCATGGCCAAAAGGGTTTTAAAGGTCAAAAAGGTAAAACCTATCAAATCCCAAGTTTTTTTTAATTGTTCCACAGAATTTGTGGTATATTGCCTCACATGTCCCTGTGGTCTACATTATGTTGGCAGAACCATCCGAAAGTTGAAGAAGAGATTTGGGGAGCACGGTCATTTTTTAGGGAGGGAGGAGAAGATAAACAGTGTGCCCTGACATTTTTTGTAAAAACATCATGACAAATCCTCTACAGGCCTCAGGGTGTGGGTTATAGAGTTCATTCCCAGCACATTTCCACTGGGGGAGCGTTTCAAACGTCTGTCAGAGAAACATTTTGGATTTATACCTTGGATTCTCTCACAACTGGAGGCCTTAATGAGGAAATAGAGGTCAACAGTCTGATCTGATCCGGTATCTGGTCAAATCCTCTATTGCACTTTGCTTTAGATCTTTTTAAACACCCCCCCAATTTCTCTCCCCCCCCCCTTTCTTTGTGCATATGTATATACATGTGTATATTTTTATACATTTTTATATATTTTTTACATGATCGGTTGACAATAGTTCAACGTGTTTGTATATAAATATATATTTTCTATTATTTTACTACAAATAACATTCATCATGATTGCGCCAAAATAACTAAATTTAGCATGGTTTTCATTCAGGTTTTTTTCGTTCATTTTAAGAGTTTGGACCCCAAGGGTCTTCACCAACTAAAGCACCCACATAGCATAAATCATTTAGTATAATGTTACAACCATCTCAAGTTCCACACTACATGAAACATTATAATAAGTTTAATATATTAACTAAAAAACAAACACTAATTTGAATTTTAATTATCAGTCTAAAGAGGCTCAATAGTATATACTCCATCTATACAATCATAACAGTTGTCTATATTATATTTTTGTTTGGTTTTAACCATTTTGATTATTTTTATTTTGATGTTTATCATAAATGTTTTTCTCCTACATTATTATATACAATTTTTTTCATTAAATTGCATCTATTTTTATTTCATCCATTTATTGTCTTATATCCCCCTTATTGAAGATTGTGCCAGATAACTATATCGTTTTTAATCTGTTAATACAGTCCCAGATAACATCCACCACGATATATGCAAGTTCCACCCAAAGCAATTGTATTGTATGCGTTTTCTAAGCCGCGGGACTCTAAGACCCAGCAGCAGCGGCTATACTGCTTATAAGCCCTCATCCAAAATGGCATCGGCTAGGCCTGAAGGAGGGCATGCTCCGCAAATGCGTCACCTTTCTCCTTACCAAGTCCCGGAAGTGACATCATCTGCTGACTTTGCGTTCCAGGAAGCGTCAGCAACCACCGGCACGGTCCTTCCGAGTGCCGCACCCCAGAAACCATCCTGATGCACAAGCTCCATGGACACTATTGCACTTTTATGCTCAATGCCTTTTGACAATTTATCCTTGGGGAGTACCTGTATCCATATATGTAATATATAACCTTACCCGCTACACTTAGATTGGCGCCCGTGCTTTCTCCTCATTTGTTCCATTTGTTGCTTCTTGCTTATCGTTGGGCTGCCTTTCAAGGTACATGTGTATTATGGCCTTATTAGAAGCCACTCTTATAAAAAATAAAAAACATTTAATTGTCTTAATCTTATATGGTTTAATTTAACCCTGTGGGCTGACACCAGGCTTGTTGCAAGCGCCAATTTGTCCATGTGTGTGCAACCACTTTTAAAAAGGTAGCCTTGTATCAGTGTCACTTTATTTCAATTGGTTTTATTTCTTTATTTAGCTATCTGGCTGAAGTTTTCGTTTCCTTTTTTTGCTTCTTTTAGGACAGGTCAACTTCAAAAAAGCATGAACCATACTCAGCCAGCCCGCTCTAAGACTATAAATCAAACATCTGTCTGCCCATGTGTTCCATTAAATAAATTGGAGAGTGCGATAAGAAGATTACACTTTCACCCTGCGGTGAGTGTGGGAGGGGTTGGCCGTGCCAGCTCCAGACTTCTGAATGAAGATGGCACATCAACAGGCGCAATATGCCCAGGAGTGGGTGCGCTCTACGTGCAGCCATCGCACACGGTCGCTGAATCCCACACTCTTCCTTCCAGCCGTATGCTCCTGGCATGTCCTGACAAGGCAGACGGGAAGAGGACAAATGCGCTCGGCGATGAGGCCAGCTTGCGCAATCATCCAGCCCTCGTGTGCGCCCCCCCCCCCCCTTTTCCCATTTGGAGATTGGAAAGCTGCGAATCCCACACAGAGCCCATTTACCGCACGGCAGGCGCTCGTCTCGCAAATGGGAACTTTCCGTTTCTGCGAGGCGATGATGATCGCTTCGCGCCGATCAATATTTAATAGTGCTATAAGATATTCAACATACTCGTGAATGTTCCATGCTTGAAAGACACTGCCGAGGTTTATGAAGACCCTTCGCTTAGCGGACAGCATACAGGGTTATGACATTGTGTAACAGGCTTGCAGCAGATCAAAGAGTATTAAAGGGACTCTGCTGCATATTTGTGGTCTCCAAACATTTTAAAGAGGAACTTCATCCCCATTTTATTATTTTTAATCCCCTTTTACTTTGTTTGGTGGTTTATCACGCCCGGCAAATTAAGCGGTAAGGCACCACTTGGTCCTGCACCTCCATCTTCCTCTCAGACTCCATCGGAAGTGCGCCAACTCTTCCCGGACCCCTGATGATGTACAGGTGCAGTGGCACTTCAAGAACTTAAGAGACCACCAGGCCATTGATAAACATACTCCGATGCCCAGCAATACTCTGAGCCATCATTAAGGAGTAAGTGGTCTCTTCCTGGACCCCTGGTGATATGCATGCCCCTGATAACACACTTGATGCTCATCTTTCTCTTAGACCTCTGTAGGAGCCAGCTGTCTGGACCCCTGACAACACATCCGATGCCCATCTTCCTCTTAGAAGTCATCATCAGGAGCCGGCTGTCTCTTTCCAGACCCCTGACGACATGTATGCCCTCGATAGCACGCCTGATGCCGATCTTCCTCTTAGACATCAGGAGCTGGCTGTTTCTTCCTGAACCCCTGATGATTTATACCCCTGCTGATAACATGCCTGACGCCCATCTTCCTGTTAGAAGTCATTAAGAGCCAGCTGTCTCTTCCTGGACCTCTGCTGACATGTATGCCCTTGCTAACACACCCAAACCCTCAACTTCCTCTTAGACATAAGGAGCCATCTGTCTCTTCCTGGACCCCTGATGATGTATGCCCCTGATAAAGATGCCTGATGCCGATCTTCCGCTAAGAAGTCATCAGGAGCCGGCTGTTTCTTCCTGGACCCTCGATGACCTACATGCTCAGCGGTGCTACAAGAACTTGGAAGAGACAGCCAGGCTCCTGATAAACATACTCTGATGCCCAGTAAAACCTTTGAGCCATCATTAGGGAGGTAGCTGTCTCTTCCTGGACACCTGATGAGGTGTATGCCCCTGATAAACACGCCTGGCGCCCATCTTCGTCTTAGAAATTATTAGAAGGCGGCAGTCTCTTCCTGGACCCCTGAAGGCATACATGCGCAGTGGCACTACAAGAACTTGGATGAGACAGCCAGGCCCCTAATAAAAAATTACTCAGATGCCCAGCAAATCCCCTGATCTATCATTAGGGGTCCAGAAAGAGGCAGCTGCCTCCTGATGACTTCTAAGAGGAAAATAGGGGTCAGGTGTGTTATCAGCGGCATACATATAATCAGGGTACCAGGCATAGAAAGCCGCCTCATGATGATGTCTAAAAGAAAGATGGGCGTCGGACGTGTTATCAGGGGTCCAGGAAGAGTCAGCCAGCTCCTGATAACACGACCGACGCCCATCTTCCTTTTAGACATGAGCCAGCTTTCTATGCCCTGAACCCTGATGATGTGTATGGCCCTGATAACACGCCTGACACCTATCTTCCTCTTAGTAGTCATCAGGAGGCAGCTGCCTCTTTCTGGACCCCTGATGACGTGCATGCACAGTGGTGCTACAAGAACTTGACAGCCAGGCCCCTGATAAAAATACTCAGATGCCCGGTAAAACCTTTGATGCATAGATAGAAACCAGCTGTCTCTTCCTGGACCCCTGATGATGTGTAAGAACCTGATAACACCCCTGACACCTATCTTCCTCTAAGACATCATCTGAGGCCAGCTGTCTCTTCTTGGACCTCTGACGACACATATGCCCCGGATAACACAACCAATGTTATTCTAACTAGGTGAGAAATCTAGAAATGTGGGGAAACTTCTCTTATGCAATAAAGAGCTGCCTGCTCGCAATTTTTAAAAATGTTAGATTTAGGGCCCCTTCACACTCCCCGCATGCCAAACTCTCCGTTTTAGTGTGTGGGCATTTCAGCGCTACATTTGTTTTCTTTATAAGAAGTGCTTAAAGTGACAGCTGCGCTACTGTGCAGTGACATGTGGTGCCTCCCTGCGCGCTGCAGTAAAACGCAGCACGTCTGCATTTTACCGTTGCACCCTGCACCTCCAGGCTGCAGTTGCAGTGCAAACAGGTCACACAAAAAGCTTTTTTTTTTTTTTTTTTTTTATATATTCTGTGCCCCTAGTGGTCACTGGCGTTTATCTAGTGTGCAAATGAGCCCTGAGTTCTGATTTGAAGTGTATTTAAAAACTACATGTCCATCCAGAACTACCCTGTGTACCAGGTGATAACACTGAAGTTCACTGTCACTAGACTGTCCAGATTCACATTTGAAATGAATAAGTGAAATATAAGAATAAAATAAAATAAAAAATATATATATATATATATATATATATATATATATATATATATATATATATATATATATATATATATATATATATATTTATATTAATAAAATAATTATTATAATAATTATTTACTACATTTTCAACTTTTGGTTTGGCCTTGGTAAAGGCTGCTAAGACAAGATTAATTTGTCACACAGTCTCCCTTTTAGACCAAGTCTGAGCATAACTTACTAATAGACTTCCACTGAAATAAACAGCAAGACCCCTTTTTCACACTAAGGCAGTTTTCAAGCGTTTGAAATAGCGCCTGTAAAGCACCTGAAAACTGCTTCCCATTCATTGCGATGGGCGCTTTCACAATGGGGCGGTGAGTTTGCGGGACGTTAGAAAAAGTCCTGCAAGCAGCATCTTTGGGAGCGCTGTACAGTGGAACCGCGGAACAAGCGTTTCGTAATACTAGGTTTTTTTTTTTGTTTTTTTTTAAATTCCGACTCGCTTTGTGAGCGTTGTCACGCAAGACTAGCAGGATTCAAGCCTCTCGAGTGTGCAGTACTGCATTTGGCCAGAGGTGCGGGGGCGCCGGTGACACTCGTAAACACTCCGTTCCCGAGCGTCGGAGCGTCACCGAGTGGTCTCCGATGCCCCCGCACCTCTGGCCACTGCATAGACCAGCAGTGAAACGAATTATCTGAGTTTCCATTATTTCCTATGGGGAAACTCGCTTTGATATACGAGTGCTTTGGATTACAAGCATTCTTCTGGAATTAAATTATGCTCGTAATCCAAGGCATTACTGTATTTAGCACACCCAAAACGCCCTGCCCATTGCAATAAATGGGCAGCGCTTCCGAAGTGCCTGAAAAGCGCTTCGGAAGAGTCGCTACAAGGGAGTTTTGAACCCCTTTATTGGGGTTAAAAGTGCCCCGCTAGCGGCCGAAAAGCGCCGCTTACAGTGGTAAAGCGCCGCTAAAACGAGTGCCGCTTTACCGCAAGCGCACAGAAGGCCCCAGTGTGAAAAGGGTCTAAAGCACAATCATTATAAGGCACTACCAAAGCAGGTAGCAGAAGCGGCACATTTCACAAACCAATATGGCTTCCCCTATGTACACATTATACAATAAAAACAATGAAACAATGTTTTTAAAATATTAAGTCATTATAGATATACTGTATAAGGCTATAAGGCTAATGGCTTGCTATGGGGGCACCTGTAGGAAGAAGGGCGGGGGATGGTTAAAGAGGAGGTAGGGGACAGCTCTGTGCAATACCATTACACAGAGCAGGTAGGTATACCATCGGTTTTATTTTAACTAAAAAAAATAAAAAAATAAAAAGGGAGCATAATAATAATATTGCTTATAATTGCAATGTACCTCTGAACATAGTAGAAAATTTGTCTACTTTGGGAAAATCACTCTCCCAACCCAGACACACCCAGACTAATACCAGCCTGTGCTGACCCAGATCCTTCGCCCCTCCCCTCATAACCTTTCATGTAGCTATTGGAGGATGAACCAATGGGGATACCATAAAGACCTTTGGTACATTTTGTGCAGCCCTTGGGGCACCTGCAGACACTAATCGGGGTTTCCCTTTTGCCCTGTTATAGTAGTCTCTTGCAATTGGTCCCCAGTCTCTGACCGGCGCCTGCATCCTGTCCCCAGTCTCTGACCGGCGCCTGCATCCTGTCCCCAGTCTCTGACCGGCGCCTGCATCCTGTCCCCAGTCTCTGACCGGCGCCTGCATCCTGTCCCCAGTCTCTGACCAGCGCCTGCATCCTGTCCCCAGTCTCTGACCAGCGCCTGCATCCTGTCCCCAGTCTCTGACCAGCGCCTGCATCCTGTCCCCAGTCTCTGACCAGCGCCTGCATCCTGTCCCCAGTCTCTGACCAGCGCCTGCATCCTGTCCCCAGTCTCTGACCAGCGCCTGCATCCTGTCCCCAGTCTCTGACCAGCGCCTGCATCCTGTCCCCAGTCTCTGACCAGCGCCTGCATCCTGTCCCCAGTCTCTGACCAGCGCCTGCATCCTGTCCCCAGTCTCTGACCAGCGCCTGCATCCTGTCCCCAGTCTCTGACCAGCGCCTGCATCCTGTCCCCAGTCTCTGACCAGCGCCTGCATCCTGTCCCCAGTCTCTGACCAGCGCCTGCATCCTGTCCCCAGTCTCTGACCAGCGCCTGCATCCTGTCCCCAGTCTCTGACCAGCGCCTGCATCCTGTCCCCAGTCTCTGACCAGCGCCTGCATCCTGTCCCCAGTCTCTGACCAGCGCCTGCATCCTGTCCCCAGTCTCTGACCAGCGCCTGCATCCTGTCCCCAGTCTCTGACCAGCGCCTGCATCCTGTCCCCAGTCTCTGACCAGCGCCTGCATCCTGTCCCCAGTCTGACCAGCGCCTGAATCCTGTCCACAGTCTCTGACCAGCGCCTGCATCCTGTCCACAGTCTGACCAGCGCCTGCATCCTGTCCACAGTCTCTGACCAGCGCCTGCATCCTGTCCACAGTCTCTGACCAGCGCCTGCATCCTGTCCACAGTCTCTGACCAGCGCCTGCATCCTGTCCACAGTCTCTGACCAGCGCCTGCATCCTGTCCACAGTCTCTGACCAGCGCCTGCATCCTGTCCACAGTCTCTGACCAGCGCCTGCATCCTGTCCACAGTCTCTGACCAGCGCCTGCATCCTGTCCACAGTCTCTGACCAGCGCCTGCATCCTGTCCCCAGTCTCTGACCAGCGCCTGCATCCTGTCCCCAGTCTCTGACCAGCGCCTGCATCCTGTCCCCAGTCTCTGACCAGCGCCTGCATCCTGTCCACAGTCTGACCAGCGCCTGCATCCTGTCCCCAGTCTCTGACCAGCGCCTGCATCCTGTCCCCAGTCTCTGACCAGCGCCTGCATCCTGTCCCCAGTCTCTGACCTGACCAGCGCCTGCATCCTGTCCCCAGTCTCTGACCAGCGCCTGCATCATGTCTACAGTATGTCTATAGTCCCTGATCATCTCCTGTATTATGTAAACAGTTTTGGACCAGCTCTTGTATTATGTCTGCAGTCTTTGACCTTCTCCTGTATCGTGTCCCAGTGTCTGATCATCTCTTGAATCAGGTGTACACTCTCTGGCCATCTCCTGTATTATGTACACATTTTTGGACCATCTCTTGTATCATGTTCATAGTCCGACTATATTCTGTTGTGTGTCTGCTGTCCCTGACACTGAATTATATGTGCAGCCTACTTGTGAGGTCAGAGGCCCCCCAATTTCAAGAAAAGTTGATCACTGCTATAGTGTATCCCCCTCTTATTATACGTGAGCTGCTAACATCACATCCAAGACGGTGGTACCCAGCAGCAATCTCAAGACTTCTAAAGGTCTACAATTTCCCTTCTTACTTCCTGCTGTGTCTGCTGAACAGAAAGAGTATAATTCTACTCAACAGGACACAGAAGGCAAGAGACACCCCGAGTGCAGTTTTACCCATTTCATGTCTAATGAAGGTCATTACCGGGACAGAAGTGAGGAATATGACCCGATTTCCCCATCCACACATTCAATGTGGCTATGGGAATCCTTCCCATTGAGTTATTGTATTCGCACAGTATGAAGCCTTCCCCGCCATAAGAATACAATGATCAGTGCTGCTGGCTATAGCCAGTGGCACTGATCGATCGGGAAAACCACGATCGGCTGGTTGCACAGAAAGAGGTCGATCAGTAGCAACCAACCTGCCCAAACATGGATCACAATTCAGCCAATCCCTGCTGAACCAGCCGAGTGGGAATCCGGCTGTCCTGGAAGACTCTCAGAAAAGGAGTTACTGGTAAGTCTAACTCAACTTTTCTCTAAGCGTCTTCCAGGACAGTCCATGAGACGATGAGCCAGAACTTACCAGTCTACGTAGGGACAACTGCCTGAAGGACCTTACGACCAAAACGCCTGCTCCTGAGCAGATAGGAGATCCAGGCGATAATGTTTAATGAAGGTCGAATAACTGGACCATGTGGCAGCCCTGCAAATTTGTTCCGGTGAGACACCAGCCCTCTCAGCCCAAGACGCAGACAAGGCTCTTGTTGAGTGCACAGTAACAAAATGCGGACCCCCAACAATAACAACTGACATGGGGCCTGGAGGACCGCCTTTTTATCTGGTGGGGGTAACGTGTTTCCTGTCCTGGTAGGAGAAGCCCTAGGTCTCATGGGCTGTCCTGGAAGACGCTTAGAGAAAAATACATTTTGGCTGGAAATAAACGTTAATGCACATTGATAAAATGTATTAAGTTGATTTCTTCTACCTATATATCGAACTATGTAAGATAAACTTGATGGAAAAAAGGACAGTCTCCTTAATATCAAAAAAAAAAAAAAGATTTGAAGTTAGTTGACTGGCTTTGCAGAACGTCGACCATAAACCTTGCCTGTAGCATAGAAGCGAACCTGGCACCCCTCCAACCATCACTACAAACACGCTCGACATCCGTCATTAAAAGGCCAATGTGTTAATCAATAGGTTAAAAAAGGAAAATGTACTAACTGTAATAGAGAGGATTCTCAGGAGAAGGCTCAGGGTTAATGGAATGAAATTGTGGAGTAAAATAAGGTGATCTGGAGTTATAGGTCAAGGAGATGGTGGATAGAAACACTTCTATGTTAAAGGAAACACGTTTGTTGTGAAGAGACACATAGGCTGCCATTGTTGAGGTCTCCTTCTGCACAATCTCTGCTTCCTGGCTGTTAAACTGATCCAGTGGCTTCAGCATCTTCTGAGTTTTTTTAATCTAATCTGAAGTTCTGTAGGCTTGTTTCAGGTCAGTGCCCCAACGTGCTAGAAAAAGTCACGCAATCTAGAATATTTTATAACCGCGACCCTTTGATCAGTTTAAAATGGTTACATGGTCAGCTGCATGTAAGCAGATGCCTACAAGGGGAATGTTTTAGCTTAGACCGCCCAGGTTAGGGAAGGGTTAAAGCTGTGGGATGCCATTTTCCTGGGCTTTTTGGGTCCTTGCCTTCCTTTCCCCTAATTATATAGACCGGAGGGGAAGTCATCAGCCATGGACACTATTAATTATTGACTCACACCTTTACAGGTATGATTAAGCTCTGAGGGGTGAAGCGAAACGCGTTGGAGGCGTGGGCTGGTTGGAGTCCAGGCTAGGTTGTCACTCATCCAAAATCGTAGCACTATATGGACGTGCGGAGTTAGGGATCACTTCCCTCTTCTTTCTTGACCTTTACAGGTATGCCTGGGCAGCCACAGAATATTTAGGAGTTGGACTGTGTTGCACTTTATGTAGTAATGTTTCCAAGTATTACAGTAAAACATTGTTAACCGTTGCAAGCCTGGTTGGTCAAAGGGGTACATGGTAGTACATGGCGTATCAGAGGAACACGGCCAGTAAAGTACACTCAGGGTTTGAAAGCAAGGCCAATAAGAGCGGTCAATACAGCATAAAAGTTAAAGGAAGCCACAGGTAACCCAGAACTGGTGGGATTGTGTAGCAGCCAATCAAAGCGTGGTACCTGGCATAGGTGGCAGGTCCTCCAGTAGTGAGGAGGTCAGTGTTCTGGCCCCCTCCCTAATGATCAGTTCCCCCAAAAGCAACTGGGACAAAACCCGTGGTGTGGAGACCCCATATACCATGCTGTATGGGACAGGAGAGTGGAATGAGTTACGTGCACACATAAGGTCCCCACTAGGTACATGGCGGGACACCATTCTGTCACTGGGAGGTGGCAGGGATATGCTGGACTGGTGGAGAGGGCATGGGTTCAGCAGTGAGGAAGGTGTATAGTGCCATAGGACAGCATACTTCACGGAGGAGGGGGGGGGGGGGGGACTCTGAGCGTTACACAGCTGCACACAGTGTACGGCTCAACTCTACGCCAGGATTCCACTCTAATGAACTTTCACATGAACGTGGCCCTAACTAGTCATGGGCATTGATGAGCTCATACACGAAGGGCACCTTTCACAAGTCAACTATTCTTGCCTTCTAGATCACAATCACATACCATGTCTCGAGTGCCCCAGGATGCCCAGCTACCCAGGTACTCTCATACAACTCCTGCCTACAGGAAAGGGCTAACACAAAAAAAAAAAAAAAAGAAAGACCTCTCCTGCGCTCAGGTGTCCATGTACTGGATATGTGGTGCAGCCACCTATAGAAGTAATGCCTAGCGTCTTGCAGCCCTCATTTGAACAATGGGTATTCAAGCTAAAAAAACAGAAAAGAAAGAGGGCGCACCAACCTAGTGCATTACCACTGATAAACTTTAATGCAGCATAAAAACAGTAAAAATGTATACTCACAAACCAGCTAATAAAGATAGCTTTCAAAAGGGCGCAAAAACGCTGTTTCTGTGGATCGACACCCCAGGACCTGTTGCCGAGAGGATCAGACCAGCGCAAATGGCTGATGGCTTACGCGTTTCGGGGGAGCACCCCTTTCTTCAGAGCCTAAGCGGGCAATGGTTGGTCTCTTTTCTGTACAGGAAAGGGCTAGCATACTTCCAACCATCAGCCTCTTCCAGGACTAAGGCTGCCCCTGTGATGGGCAGTAGCAAATTGCTGCCCAGGCATGACCACTGCATCCTGGAAAAAGGCGAGAAGTTCACATGCACCCCCATTCCCAGGAGGTACTGGATATGTTCTAAGGCTCCAGACAGATGGAGTGATGGGACAACGCAGCAAAAGGTACCAGTGGGTGGGAGTGCCCTTACAAGAGAACCTGTGGTCATTTTGCCTATTCAAAGTGAAAGGCTGAATATTATATATATATATATATATATATATATATATATATATATATATATATATATATATATATATATATATATATATATATATATATATATATATATATATTATATTTTTTATTGATCCAAGCATTATTACTAATTAAATACAAAAACGAGTATACAATGTTCATTATGGATTTAGCAAGAATATAAAATTTCTTACTCAATATTTTCTTATATTTTCTTCCTCCTGGTGTGGCCGTTGCCATCATGATTGTGGGCACGTGAAGCCCAATTGATATCTCTTCCTGTATTAGCTTTGGAGAGGTGCATGCACCTCTCGATCTCGCGCATGCGCGATGGAGAGGTGCATGCACCTCTCGATCTCGCGCATGCGCGATTCACTGGCGGTGTAGCGCCGTTTCTAAAAGTTGCCATAACAACAGGCAGCGACGGAGGAAGGTCCCGCCCCGTTGTTATGGCAAGATAAAAACACATCTCGGTGCTGTGATCCGCCTGTCAGGAAATAATTTTTGATTTTTGATCATAATACTGCTCACAGACTACTGGGAAATGTGGCGAAGGAGGAAACGACGAGGAGCTCTGCGGACCAGGAAGTGGCAGATTAGGAGGACTACATAGCAACAGGGCGATCATTGTAAGTATATTAAAAAAAAAAAAAAAAAACTTCCTCCAAAATGTTTTTTTATAGGTTTAGAGGAGTCCGATTCTGAAAAAAAAAAAACATTTCAGGGTGGAACTCTGCTCTTTAAAAGGCGATAACCTGCTAAGTAGTGAAGGTCTCTTTCCCCATGCCCAATTGTCACAAGCCATGTTTCAATCTCCGTTATCTCTTGTCAGCACTGGGTCACGTGTGTGGTCATTATTAATGCATTCATTGGTACCAAAATCAATTAAAGAGCTAATTTAATCAATTTGCTGAATCCCCGGAAGTCAGTTCCTATAGATAGCACTACTTACGGAACTGAATCAATAGCAGCCATTACATCCTTGTATATCGAGGGGATGTTGGGGGAAGATCGAGCGGTTGAAGCCTTTATATTATTTCATAGGACTTCGTGTCATTGCTGCTAAAAGCACAAACATATCCGGGTTTAAAATAATCCTGTTTACACAGCAACTTGTTTATCTTCCTGGACCGAAGGAACAGATTTAAACCGAAATCAATTCCTCGCCGGCCCTTTGCCAGATGAAGACAAATTAGGCGGCTTGGTAAAGAGGGCGCTCGTCAGCTGGAAACAGGATTTTTTACAGGAGGAGCAGGTGCAGTGAATCTGAGTGAAGACCATTAGGACGGGCGCTTGGAGTTCGAGCGATTTTCATTTATTAAAATTTTATGTCCTGTTAAAGTGCACCTCTAACTAAATTGCTTATCTTTAGATTGGAATCTCCGTTGGGCTGAGTCCTTGTTGGGCAGATTTACCCCCTTCTTTTGTCCTGGTGGACCACTGTCACCAAGACAGGAAGAAAAAGAAGAATTCCTAAATGCAATGGCTGTTGCTAATGGAGAGATGCCAAGAAGAAATTTTGCAATGGGGACACCTCCCAACCCTCTAATGTTAAATGCAGGCGCTGAAACTCTTTAATTATGCATTCCTGAAGAACTTGTAGGTGTGGTGCACATGGTGTGGAGGCAATAGTTCATACAGGCAGGTGCAATGGAGCAGTGGTTCTCAACCTTGTCCTCAAGTACCCCCAAACAGGCCACGTTTGCAGGTTTTCCTTCATCTTGCACAGGTGCTTTAAATCAGAGTCAATGGCTTGGTATTTTGGACAGCTATCTTATCTAAGAGAAATTCCCAGAACATGGCCTTGTTGGGGGTACTTGAGGACAGGCTTGAGAACCACTGCAATAGAGGACTTGTAAGGAAGTAATGCAGAAACAGTTCACAACAAACCCAGTGGGAAGGCTACCTAGCGGGGTGCACTCTGAGTTTCCAGCCATGTGGAAGAAGCAAATTCCAGCAGGACTGATGGCATCTGTTGAGAGGGGTCAGAATGGAGCCTGGCCTTCTAGTGCCCAATCGGGAAGGTGTCCAGAAGAGATGCGATCCTATGCTTTCCCGCCTCCTCAGGAACCTCTCCCTAACGCTACTATTGTCCCAAGGTATGCAGAATACCATCTCTGAATGCACAACTTATCAAACCTTGAAGCAGATGGGTTACAGTAGCAGAAGGCCACACCAGGTGCCACTCCTGTGAGCTAAGAACAAGAATCTAAAGCCTCGTACACACGATCGGATTTTCTGCAGACAATGCGTCAGACTTTTGTCCGAAGGGCATTGGCCAGAAACTTGTCTTGCATAGAAACGGCACACAATTGTTGGCCAACAAACACGAACGTAGTGACGTACTACGTGGCTTTTCAGATCTTCAGGTGCCCCCTTTGGGCACCTTCTGCTAATGTTGCGTTTGGTGAGCATTGATTCCGAGCACGCGTGTTTGTACTTTGGACTTTTGTCTGACGGACTTGTGTACACACGGTCGAAAAATCTGCCAACAGACCATTGTCCACGGAAAATGTATAAGCCTGTCACCCAAAATTTATCTGCGGAAAATCCGACAACAATTGTCCGTTGGAGCATACAAACGGTCGGATTTTAGGCCAACAGTCTGTCAACACACAATGCCCGTCTGAAAATCTGATCGTGTGTACGAGGCTTAAGACCCAATACACACTATTAGATTTTCTGCAGATTTTTGTCTTTAGATTTATCAAAACCATGTAGTGCAAGGGCCTGCCTGATTGCATACAAATTGAAACTCTTAAGGCTTGACCTTATATTACAGGAGGTCACCGAATTACGAACCTCCGGCTTGCGAATGACTCCTACTTACGAACAGGAGGCGGCGTGATGTTCTGTGCATGCGCGGCCACATCGGAAAACGACGTCTGCGCATGCGCTGCTACTTGACAGAACATCGGAAAACGACGTCTCTGCCGTTCTACGCATGCGCTTCCGACTTACGAACAAATCCGACTTAACAAACCGGCAGTCCCTAACCCGTTCGTAACTCGGGTACTGACTGTATATGGTTTTGGTAAATCTGAAGACAAAAATCTGCAGAAAACCTAATAGTGTGTACGGGGTCTAAGGCTACAATTCGCACAGGCTCCCCAAAATTGGACAACAGAAGATTGGAAAAACGTTGCCTGGTCTAAAGAGTCTTGATTTCAGCTGCGACATTCAGATGGTAGGGTCAGAATTTGGTGTAAACATGAAAGCATGGATCCATCCTGCCTTGTATCAACGATTCAGGCTGGTGGTGGTGGTGATGTAATGATGTGGGGGGGATATTTTCTTGGCACACTTTGGGCCCCTTATTACCATTGAGAACCATTTAAACACCACGGCCTACCTGAGTATTGTTGCTGACCATGTCCATCCCTTTATGACTACAGTGTCCCCATCTTCTGATGGCTCCTTCGAGCAGTATAATGCACCATGTCACAAAGCTCCAATCATCTCACCACTGGACAAGGAGGTCACTGTACTCCAATGACCTCCACACTCACCACAACTCTTCCAATAGAGCACCTTAGGGATGTGGTGAAAAGGGAGATTGGCATCATGGATGTGCAGCCGACAAATCCGCAGCAACTGCGTGATGCTATCATGTCACTATGGAGCAAAATCTGAGGAATGTTTCCAAAACCTTGTAGAATCTAGGCCACCAAGAATGAAGGCAGCTCTGAAAGCAAAAAAGGAAGTCCAACCCGGTATTAGCAAGTACGGGTGAGTGTACGCTACCTTCAGTAATGAAGCCATTGGATTGGCATGAAAGTCAGGCAACTGCCATTTTCAGAAAGGTTCAGAAAAAAAAGACAACCAAGGAGTTTCAAGGCTTCAACCTTCAGTTTTAGCTGGAGGTGAACGGCTTACTGTAAATGCTCGAAATATGCTGACCCCGCACAGTGGATGGAAGACTTACCCATAATATATATTACAGAACAGCTAGCAATCCGAAAAGAAACGACACCGGCACCGCATATATCTAACCATAACTACCTAATTCTACCCTTCGCCTTTCCCTGTCCGATGAACGTAAAAATATCTGAGCGAGGCGGAGAAGGATAAGCACCAAGGGCATCTTTTCTACAAAAGGGATAAAAATGGATTTTGAATGCCGAGTAAAAATAAATCCCCGGCTATCTGCACCCCGGCCTGCCGCTGAATGCGGATTTAATGGTTTTTCACTGCAAGACAGGAGATGTATAAAAATAGCACATGGCGTTCTGCGAGCAGCGAGCCAGGCTATGGAGGAGAAGTGCAGAGAGGGAGGACGCTGCCGAGTGACAGATCAGGGGCACAGAGGAACGGTGACCTGCTCGCTGGAAATCTAGCACAAGGCTGAGCAGCAAAAAGGACACACATTCCAAGGTTGTTCTGTCTTATCACTAGAACATTCCTTGAAAGTACAATCTTGTACCATAATAAACAATAAATCAAAGTATTTAGCAATGAAGGAAATCAATCGTCTTTTTATCGTTTATTTTAGATATGCTTATGAACGTGAGCCATAGATGAAGATAATCCTATTAATGTTCTACAAGCCTTGGTTCGACTAATGGAATGTAAATATTGACGGTGTGGTCAAAAGTATCTGGTCACCCCATCCAAATGATTGATGAGGTTTCCATTGAAGGGTATGGTTATTAATACAACATAAAAAGACATTAGACTATTGTGTTCTTCCAACCGTTGGTGAAGGCCCTTTTCTGTTCCAGTATGACTGTGCCCTATGCACAAAGCTAGCACCATAAAGACATGGTTTAAACCAGGGGTCTTCAAACTATGGCCCTCCAGTTGTTCAGGAACTAAAATTCCCATAATGCCTAGTCATGTCTGTGAATGTCAAGAGTTTTACAATGCCTCATGGGACGTGTAGTTCCGCAACAGCTGGAAGGCCGCAGTTTGAAGATCCCTGGTTCAAACAGTTTGAAGGCCAATCAAGTTCCTCCACACCAAAAAGAGTTGGGCTTGAGTGGCCTTCAAAGTGTCCTGACCTCAACCCTATTGAACACCTTTGGCATGAACAGGAACGCTTAGCCCCGTTCCAAATCAGGCTCCAGCTTGTATAGGGGAAGTGTGAACAGCAAGCTTTGACAAAGCATTTGCAGACCTTTCAAGCAAGCTTTGTGGAAGCTTTTAAAAGTACCATTCAGCTCCAGTTTGTAAAATGTTGAAGACAGATCACAATGGAAGTGCTGACTGCCACTTTACGCAAGCTGCTAGCAGGCTTCAACAGGCTTTCAACAAGCTTGAAGAAGAAGTGCTGAAACCTGCTAGTAGCTTGCATAAAGCGGCAATCAGCACTCCCATTAGGATCGGTGTTAAAAATTTACAAACTGGAGCTGAATGGTACTTTAAAAAAAACTTTCAACAATGCTCGCTGAAAACTCCACAAATGCTTTGTCAAAGTTTGATATTCACACTATTCTTATACAAGCTGAAGTCCTCTCATCCAACATCAGTACCTGCCCTCACAGCCCACAGAGCCACTTTTGCATGCATGCTCCCGGCTGGTATTGTGGACGAGTACCCTTGCATCCACAGGAATGGAGAGCCCCAGTGGCAAAGCACTTCCCTTTACTCCACTCCTCCCCGTGAGTGACTGTTCAGACCTGGAACCCAGTCAGTCCCTAGAGTAGTGGTTGTCAATCGCCAAATCACGGCCTCCCTACGGGCTTCCAGGCAACTGCAGATCCCCCACTTCGCACAGTGCATCCCAACCTTCTATAGTGAAACACAGTGCCCCCCCCATCCTCATCACAGTGCCACTCAGCCCCCCTGAAGTGCCTGCACCTCTAACATTGCCCACACACACCCCACATCCCCCAGTCCCGGCTTCACTTTTCAATCTCCCACAGTGCCCATGCAAAGTCCACTCAAATGTAATGCAGTTAGGAAATGCAGGGGGGTTTTCTAGGTTGATTGTTCTGTGGGGGGGGGGGTTAATGGGATAGGATGTACAGCAAGCCCATATTAGACGTGATGATCAGGTGTCCACAAAGCTTTGACTATATAGAGCAGCCATTGGCGGTCAGTGGGAAGAATGCCCCCTTCCATTGGCGGTCAGTGGGAAGAATGCCCCCTTCCATTGGCGGTCAGTGGGAAGAATGCCCCCTTCCATTGGCGGTCAGTGGGAAGAATGCCCCCTTCCATTGGCGGTCAGTGGGAAGAATGCCCCCTTCCATTGGCGGTCAGTGGGAAGAATGCCCCCTTCCACTGGCGGTCAGTGGGAAGAATGCCCCCTTCCACTGGCGGTCAGTGGGAAGAATGCCCCCTTCCATTGGCGGTCAGTGGGAAGAATGTCCCCAGTTACAGATAGCTAGAAAGATTACTGGTGTCAGTGGAAACTTATCTGAGAGGTAGAAATTACTCAAGGTACCCCTACCAACCTCTGGAGGAACCCTAGTTGGGAAGCCCTAATATAGTGTATCCCTGCAAGGGTAAAGCCACATTTCCTCACCATGTATGTAGATTCTTCTACTGCTCAACAGAGCTGAACAGTGATTGTGCTTTACTCATCCTCTCTTAAAACAAGTGCATCAGCCAGATAGAAAACAAGTCTCTTTACATAATCGAATTTAACCGGAGGCGCAAAAAAGAATCTATAAATAGAACGCAATCATGAAAATACAAAACAACCAGAATGTAAAATACAGGAGGCACTTTGCTGTAATAAGGAAACGAAGAATGGATGTCAGATGAGCGATTCTATACAGAAATCTTCCATGGTAGGATGGCCAAAGAGGCAGCTCTTCTGTCCCTATGGAATTGCTCACAGACGCAGCGAGAGGTCATCACGACGCTGGCTGGAACACGAATGAATCTCGAGCAATGGGAGTGACATTTTGCTGCCTCAGCTATCGAGACACATTCCGTAGGGACAGCGATCCCGCCACTGGTGAGGTAGAACCCTACCGTCTGACAGCAGCCTCAGGGATAAAATTTCAATCCTCCTTTCCTGATGATTGAATACCCTTCAAAGAGACGCCTGGTGCCATACCATACATTACAACAGAGGTCCCCGACTCCCGGGCTGAGGACCGGTACCAGTCCGTGTCCTGTTAGGAGGCTCGATTTGTATGAAAACCCGAGAGCTGCCAGAGAACTTCACCACTCCGTTTTCCAGCTGCTGTAGGGGGCAGCGTTGGGTGCGATTCAGCGCATCGCATGGCTCCATTTTTTTTTTTTGTACAAACTTTACTTGAAGTGTACAAAACATACGCTTCAATCATGGCAATATACAGCAGCGCGATACACTGCGGTGCTCTACACTGTCATGTGATTCGGTAGGTGCGCTGCGATAGTTCCTCTTTAAAGTGGAGTTCCACCCACGTTTACAACTCTTCAGCATCCCCCACTAAACTGTGCACTGTAAACGAATTGGATTTTTAAAAAAAAAATTTCTTAGCACCTACTGTATATCTGCTGTATTCATATTTCACTTCCTCCTTCCTGGCCGTGGCCCATCGCATCATTTCCTGTTTGCAATGCCTTCTGGGAAGGGGCGGCAACTTCCTTCGACACTGCCGTTGCTATGGAAACCTGACCTGAAACCTATTACGCTGCTTGTGCTGCACTGAGCATGTGCGAGATCTGCAAGGATGAGATCCAGGAAGAAATACAGTCTGGCTTCAGATGCCCACACTTAAGATGGCCACGGCTTGCTGTAAGTTTATAAAATAACAAAATACTGCTATAAACTAACAAAACAGACCTTAGTTTAAAGACTAACTTTACGAGAATACATTAAGCTTGTGTATTTTTATTTTAAAAAGTATAATTCGGCTGGAACACCACTTTAACTCCTTGGTGCCAGCTGCACGCAAATATCCGACCTCTCGGCGGGTGGGCCTTAGCACCGAGCGGCTGCGTGTTTGCGTTCATAAGTGCAAATGCAGCTGTGCCGAAAGCGCGCGCGCGTGAGCCCGGGACAGTTACTGGTGGCTAATGGAAAGCTCACGATCGTTAGTTGCGATCGGGAGCTTTCTGATCATGTGACCACCATGATGCCCACTCATGGCGGTCACATGATCATAAACTCCACCTCACAGCGTTTTAACCCCCTGGAAGATTTACCCCTCCCCCTTCATGTCCGGGCCATTTTTGCGATACTGCACTGCATTACTTTAACACTTGCGCAGTTGTGCGACGCTGTACCCAAATAAAATTGATGTTCTTTTTCCCCACAAATAGAGCTTTCTTTTGGTGGCATTTGATTACCTCTGCAGTAAAAAAAAACAAACAAAAGAGACCAACAATTTTGAAAAAAATATTTTTTTTACTTTCTGCTATAACACACACACACACATATATATATTTTAAAATCAAAGTCTCTAATCCTGGGTGTGTGGTTGCCGTGGACTTCATCACAGGACAAATATATAATATGGGAAATGGATGAATCTGTATCAGTGCCCATTCACACAACAAAAAAACATCCTACAGATTTGTTTTCCTTATTAATCGCTTTTTGATGCTTTACAGCGCATATTTGTTGCGTTTTTCCAAAATGGGTTCAAGATGCTTTTTTACTTTTTTTCATTCCACCATACTGGGATGTGGTGCATTTTTTTATGCTTTTTACCGTGTTCCAGTACAGTTCTGCGCAGGGAAAAAAAATAAAATAAACATAAAAAAAAAGCACTGCATGTGGTGTGCATGGGCCCTAAATCTAGGTTATAGCAGTGGCCCCCAAACTTCAGCCATTTGCTTGCTTTTATCCAGCCCTAAGGGCCCAATTTGATCCACAGACACCACTGATGGGTTACAATTGCTCCCAATGAGACCAATGATGGTGCACAATCCCTTCCAAAGACACCAACGATGGGGCCCAATACCTCCACACTGACACCAACAATGGGGCCCAATACCTCCACACTGACACCAACAATGGGGCCCAATACCTCCACACTGACACCAACAATGGGGCCCAATACCTCCACACTGACACCAACAATGGGGCCCAATACCTCCACACTGACACCAACAATGGGGCCCAATACCTCCACACTGACACCAACAATGGGGCCCAATACCTCCACACTGACACCAACAATGGGGCCCAATACCTCCACACTGACACCAACAATGGGGCCCAATACCTCCACACTGACACCAACAATGGGGCCCAATACCTCCACACTGACACCAACAATGGGGCCCAATACCTCCACACTGACACCAACAATGGGGCCCAATACCTCCACACTGACACCAACAATGGGGCCCAATACCTCCACACTGACACCAACAATGGGGCCCAATACCTCCACACTGACACCAACAATGGGGCCCAATACCTCCACACTGACACCAACAATGGGGCCCAATACCTCCACACTGACACCAACAATGGGGCCCAATACCTCCACACTGACACCAACAATGGGGCCCAATACCTCCACACTGACACCAACAATGGGGCCCAATACCTCCACACTGACACCAACAATGGGGCCCAATACCTCCACACTGACACCAACAATGGGGCCCAATACCTCCACACTGACACCAACAATGGGGCCCAATACCTCCACACTGACACCAACAATGGGGCCCAATACCTCCACACTGACACCAACAATGGGGCCCAATACCTCCACACTGACACCAACAATGGGGCCCAATACCTCCCACTGACACCAACAATGGGGCCCAATACCTCCCACTGACACCAATTTCGGACAAATTTACTATGATTACCATGCTTATGGTGTGTTTTTTTATAGGTCATGTGACTCAAAAACCACATGAAAAACGGGTGCATTGATGATGCGTTCTTGCCATTTGAACTGGGAGGTGCATTTCTTAAGTGCCCAAAAATGCACCAAGCTGGATTTTTAATACCACAATGGAAGCAGTGTGAAGACATACATAGAATTTAAAGAGATACATTTTTCTTGAGCTTTTCTTGTGCTAAAGGTGCCAATAATGGCTGACAATAAATTCATAATCATTTAAATTGATACTAATCAAAAAGTCGAATATATAATACAAAAATAAATATTTTTTTAAACTGTCATTTTCAGGACCAAAATTTTAATTTCGGTGCACCTCTAGGCACAATACCTCCCACTGGCCCCAACAATGGGGGCACAATACCTTCCCACTGGCCCCAACAATGGGGGCACAATACCTTCCCACTGGCCCCAACAATGGGGGCACAATACCTTCCCACTGGTCCCAACAATGGGGGCACAATACCTTCCCACTGGCCCCAACAATGGGGGCACAATACCTCCCCACTGGCCCCAACAATGGGGGCACAATACCTCCCACTGGCCCCCCAACAATGGGGCACAATACCTTCCCACTGGTCCCAACAATGGGGGCACAATACCTTCCCACTGGCCCCAACAATGGGGGCACAATACCTCCCCACTGGCCCCAACAATGGGGGCACAATACCTCCCACTGGCCCCCAACAATGGGGCACAATACCTCCCACTGGCCCCCCAACAATGGGGCACAATACCTCCCACTGGCCCCCCAACAATGGGGCACAATACCTCCCACTGGCCCCCCAACAATGGGGCACAATACCTCCCACTGGCCCCCCAAACAATGGGGCACAATATCTCCCACTGGCCCCAACAATGGGGCACAATACCTCCCACTGGCCCCAAAGATGGGGCATTGTTTTTCCCCACCAATGTTTGTACCTTTTCTAAGCCCGATGGCCAAAGTCCGAAAGGCAGTAAAACTGACCCTTTGCTTAGAAAGTTTTCCTGTTATAGTAAATGAGAATGCAGCATCGGAAGGTGAATTGCACAGCAATGGCTCGGATCATATACTCAAACACAAAGCAAAGTTCCTCTTTATGCGACTGCAGTCCTGTCCAGCCCGGCGCTCTGCGGCGAGGGCGGTAATTGGACAGTAGAGGCAGTGACACGGAACGCACCACAAGGTATTTTTTATTACTTCCCCCCGCAGCTTTCTCATCCATTTAGCTCGCAGGGAAACAAAGAACTTTTTTTCTTCTCCCTGCCGACCTCATGAAAGGCGTTCTCAATGACCGAGGTCGAGGCGGAACAGATAGGACAAGTGACAATAATTCTCTGCAGTTTGAGTTAAAAGTGATTGCAGCTGCAGAGAGATCTGGAAGACCTGTAATGAGGGCGCTGATGAACGGGGACGACGAAAATAGCACGCCAATTTGATTAAACCGGTTCGAGTGACGTCAGGCGGGAAACTTAATGGTTCTCAGAAGAAGGTGCTCGTGACGTAAACGAAGCCTCGCTTATCAAGAAAAATAAAGTGTGAGCGTTTCCTATAGAAAAAGGTCTACAATACGGACAAAGGACTCTAGGTGTCCACACTCTCCACCCCCCCCCCCCCCACCCCCCCCCTTTTCGGTGCCATTATCTGCACCTTTTTCTCTTATCGGCGAAAAGCCGATAACACCATTTTCAGCCGATGTGTTTGGGCGGCCGAAATTTCAGTGCATCTCCATCTACAAACTATGGGAAATATTTATGGAATTTTTATTTACTAGTAATGGCAGTGATCAGAGACACTTTTTTGGGGAACAGGGACATTTTTACCTTGATCAGTGCTAAACATATGCACCATCACTGTACTAATGACACCGGCTGGGAAGGGGTTAACAACAGGGGTTATCAAGGAGTAAACTGTGCGTCTGGCATGCGTTTTAGTGTGGCCAGGCCTATAGATGCAGGTTTGCTCGTGCCATTTTGTTAATTTTTTTTTTTTTTATTTAACTTTATTGCTATCACAAGGAGGCTAATGCCCCCTTGTGATAGCTTTGGGCAGGTGACAGGTACTCTTTATGGAGACATTGTGGGTCTTATTAGACCCCAATGTCTCCCCTGCCCTCTAAAACAACTAACCAAGCACAGATAATCTTGGTTACTTTGAATCTCGGTGAGCTTTGTGCATTTCTTGCAGATCTGTGCTGTAATCCAGCCTGAGGCTTCCTGTAATAAAGACAGCTCACTGCTGATCTCTCTCCTTGTGCAGGGTGACTGGTCTTGTCTCGGCCCCTTCCTATAGTTCCCTGCAGGCAGCCTGTAATGGGTGGAGCTGCTGAACCCCTCCCACAGCTCTGTGCTCTCTCCTTGTGCAGGGTGACTAGTCTTGTCTCCGCCCCCTCCTATAGTTTCCTGCAGGTAGCCTGTAATAGGTGGAGCTGCTGAGCCCCTCCCACAGCTCTGCGCTCTCTCCTTGTGCAGGGTGACTAGTCTTGTCTCTGCCCCCTCCTATAGTTTCCTGCAGGTAGCCTGTAATGGGTGGAGCTGCTGAGCCCCTCCCACAGCTCTGCGCTCTCTCCTTGTGCAGGGTGACTGGTTTCGTCTCCACCCCCTTTAGTTTTTTTTTTTTTGCATGAAGCCTATAGTAGGTGGGGCCTGCTGGGTCCCTCCCACAGCTCTGCCCATATACTGCACATTGATGAGGTTACTACCACTTTTACAAAATAATAACTGGGTTTGCACAAACATTTGGTGGATTTTTTATTCCCTCAGAGTTCAGCTTTAATCTTTTTACAGGGACCATAGAAGGGCACGTGGTGCAGAAGGCGGGTCTTTGCATCACCTTTCGAAGGTGCACTAAAATATTTATTGAAAAACCAAGTAACGTCCATCTTCCTCAGGCTTCTGCTCTACAGCATTTGCTGAAAAATAGCACATGCTCTTTACTGGCTGCAAGTCCCAGAGTATGATTCACCTGAAATCAAATATCCTGTACAAGGAAATGCTCCAAATCACATGACCGGAGGAGGTCACTGCCTCCCCAGCAGCATGCCAAATATTGGTGACCCAGATCGCCTTCCTAGAACATCACAGGGTGGCACCAGAAGCCCCTCCCTCTCCAGCGTGTGTGCCACAATTTAGCTACTGAGTCTCTGGAGAAAAGGCAGCTAACGTGTTCCTAAGATACGGAGCCTGGAACCGGCCCAGAGTCTGATTTGTCATCTGTGAGAAGGCAGACATCCTACAGAAGCCCAGGAACAAAAACACGTGAGCAGGCGGCCAACGTTGGAAAACCATCGCGCCGTCTCCGAGGAGAAAGGGGTTAACTTCATACAGTGAAGATTCCTGAACAATTATGCCGTTACTGCAGAAAATGGGAGATGACAGATGTTACAGCAAACATTCAAAGCCACACATTTAATTAGTAGGCATACCAAGGCATGCAAGAGCAGCTCCTTGTTTACCAAGCACCCATCTCTGCTGACCGGGCGAAAAGCACGCAACCGAAGGTCCTCCAGACGCTGCAGAACTATAAGGCCCAGAAGGCAATTCCTGCCTTTTCTGGTCTCTCAGATGCTGGAGGTCAGGCCTGAGAAAATGTAAAAAGTTAGAACAACCAAAATGGTTATTTGGATCTTGGTGGACTCTGTTGGGGGGATGTCTCTGCTGAATTCCCAAATCTGCACACCAGGATGAGGATGCCCCACCATCTCTGTGCCGAGTTCTCAGCTCTGCATACCTGTTGTGCCTATTATTATCAGCTCTCACCATGCCCATGTTGTTTCCAGGTCTGCCCATCTGCTGTGTCCATTATGAGGGGCTCCTATCATCTCTATACCAAGTCCCGGGTCTGCACAACTGCTGTGCCCATTAGGAGGGGTTACTACCATCTTCGTGTGGAGTTTCCAAGGTCTGCACACCTGCAGTGCCCATGAGGGGTTTCTACAATGCTTAAGCTTAGTTCTTGGCTCTGCACATCTGCTGTGCCCATTATGAGGGGCTCCCATCATCTCTATACCGAGTCTCGGGTCTGCACAACTGCTGTGCTCATTAGGAGGGGTTACCACCATCTTCGTGTTGAGTTTCCAAAGTCTGCACACATGCAGTGCCCATGAGGGGTTCCTGCAATGCCCAAGCTTAGTTCTTGGCTCTGTACATCTGCTGTGCCCATTATGAGGGGGCTCCCTCCATCCCTGTGCTGAGTTCTCGGCTCTGAACACCTGCTGTGCCCATTATGAGACGCTCCAGCCTTACCTGTGTCGAGTTCCCAGCTCTGAACATCTGCTATGCCCATTATGAGCGTCTCACACCATCACTGTGCTGAGTTTCTAGGTCTACACATCTGCTTTGCCCATTAGGAGGGGATCCTACCATCTGCATATCGAGTCCCAGGTCTACAAACCTGCTGTGCCCATAAGGGTTCCTACCATCCCTGAGCTTCTCTGTTCCACACACCTGCTGTGCCCACACCGAAGGGCTCCCACCATACCCGTGTTGTTTCCAGCTCTTCAAACTTGCCGTGCCCATTATGAGGGGTTCCTAGTATCCTTGCGTTGAGTTAGCGGGTTTGTATACCTGGTGTGTCCATTATGACAGGCTCCCCCATCCCTAAGTCTAATTCCCAGCTCTGCACACCTGTGCCCATTATAAGGGGTTCACACCATCCTTCTGCTGTGTTCCTGGCTATGAACACATGCTGTGTCCATGAGTGGTTCCCACCATTCCTGAGCTGAGGGCTGAGGTCCCACGTCTGCATACCTGTTGTATCCATTAGGAGTGGTTCCCACCATTCCTGAGCTGAGGTCCCACGTCTGCATACCTGTTGCATCCATTATGAGTGGTTCCCACCATCCCTGGTATTTCATTTATCCATTTTTTTTTACTATGGAGAATGTAACAAGAGGAGCTGGAACACACAGGTGTGTGGAAAGGCACAAAACTCCCGAATTAGCAGGAATCACGGCAGGGAGATCATACTGGTAAACATGACAAGTACAAAGATAAATCTGGGACCAACTCACCAAGTTACACCTATGACTAAAATTCCACGGTTTAATGGACTGACCCTTGGCATAGCATTAGCAGTAAACCAACTGTTTATACCTAAAGATAAAATCTTGACTAAACAGTCAAATTGCAAGAGTCATATGTATTCTTGCTTGAACCTTGATGTGCTTTGAGTATTTCTTCCAGCTCTGTGCAGTAATCCAGTGTGAGACTTCCTGTAATAAAGACCGCTCACTGCTGCTCTCTCTCCTTGTGCAGGGTGACTGGTCTCGTTTCCACCTCCCCTCCTGTAGTAGGTGGAGCCAGCTGTGCCCCTCCCACAGTTCTGCTCTCTGCACGGTCTGTGCAATACAGCAACAATGTCACTGTTACTTTTAGTTATCACAGATGTTTATATAGTGCCGACAACGTACACATCATTTTATACTGTGCACTCACGTCGGTTCCTGCCCTCAAGAGATCCAAGCTTCTCACCTCGCATAAATACAAATACAGACTTGGGCCAATTTATACAGGAGCCAAATTATCCTACCAACATTTCTTACTTGTGGGAAGAAAATCGAGGCAGACACAAGAAGATGCAAACTCTAAGACCCCTTTCAGACTGGGGAGCTTTTCAGGCGATTTAGCGCTAAAATTAGCACCTATCAAGCCACCCCAGTGTGAAAGCCCGGGTGCTATTAACCGTTTCTTCGGCCGCTAGCGGGGGTTAAAAGCACCCGCTAGCGGCCGAAAAGTGCCGCTATAACAGCAATAAAGCGCCACTAAAACTAACGGTGCTTTACCGCTAGCACCCGCATCGCCCCAATGTGAAAGTGGTCAAAGCAGTTTCCCATTTGGGTTTCCAACTGCTGACCCCAATGTTGCAAGGCAAAGTGCTAAACACAGAGTCAATGTGGTGCCCACTCTAACATCCGGGTTTGTAGGAGTATTTGGTGCACAAAAAAAATAAAAAATAAAAAATAAAAAAAAAAGTAGTATGGATTTACTTTTTTATCTTTCCATCCCTCTGAGAAGTGCACCCCTTCTGTTAAAATCGAGGTAAACACCTGTGGGGAGGGACTATAGCCTCCTCTGGATTCTTACGTTGAAAATTTTGTCAGGATCCTCCCCCTTTTCTTCTTCTGTTTGACAGATGTTTGCTCTGGGCTACCTGCTCACTCCTGAGATTCCCTCCTCTCACACAGCACATAGATCAGATCAATTCTCTTACACACAGCCTCTATGTGCACACTGTGTAGCTGCCTGCTATGCTGCACAGCCGATATTATCTGGGAACTTCACAGGTCAGAACTGCAGCATAGCAGGCAGCTACACAGTGTGCAGATAGGGGCTGTGTCTGTAAGAGAATAGATCTGAACTGTGTGCGTGCAAGGAGGAGGGCGAGAGGAGCTGTGCTGCCTGTGCTCAGACTGTGCAGTGCGGGGATGTGAGAAGGAGCTCAACAGGCACAGCATCCCTCCCCAACACCTCCCCCTAGATCCAGCCAGATCTATACCCCTTATATATTTTCCACTTTTATGCAGAGGAATAGCACAGTGCCTGAACTTGATTAGTGTTCAGGTATGTGCTTGTTCACTAAGCGCAGCTTACATCGCTTGGTAGAGGAGGTGGATTGCTGAAGTTGTACCCACCCCCTCTACAGTTTGAAGCAGTAAATGGACCGTTACTGGGAACTACCGTATATACTCGAGTATAAGTCGAGTTTTTCAGCACATTTTTTTGTGCTGAAAGTGCCCCCCTCGACTTATACTCGAGTCAAGCACTTTTCTGCAGCAAAAAATTTCATTTTCCGAACCGACTTTGGGGCCCCGTATCTCAGGGCCACTTTGTGCTAACCCAGTGGAACTGGTACCATAACATATCCAAAGCTGGGGTTCCTAGCACTAAGTGGCCCCGAGATACGGGACCCCAAAATCGGTTCGGAAAATGTCATTCTCTGCTGCAGAAAAGTGCTTGACATTTTCTGAACTGATTTTGGGGCCCCATATCTCAGGGCCACTTGGTGCTAAGAACCCAAAATTTGGAGTGCAAACCCAGTGGACCTGGTACCACAACATATCCAAAGCTGGGGTTCCTAGGACTAAGTGGCCACGAGATACGGGGCCCCAAACCCGGTTCGGAAATTTCATTCTCTGCTGCAGAAAAGTGCTTGACATTTTCTGAACCGATTTTTGGGGCCCTGTATCTCGGGGACACTTGGTGCTAGAAACCCCAGCTTTGGATATTTTATGGTGCTAGTTCCACTGGGTTGCACACCAAATTTGGGGTTCCTAACACTAAGTAGCCCCAAGATATGGGGCCCCAAAGTCAGTCAACTGTGTCCATCTGCAGCAATGTCATTTCGGGACCCTTTGGGTTCAGAGACCCCAAATTTTGGCTGCAGCTAGGGGGCATCTAGGAACCCTTAACTACCGAGTTTGAAGTTCGGGGGACCTATGGCTGCAAATTGGCACAGTGAGGCTGCAAATGGGCATTGTTGACCCTCTTTTCCACTTACAGTAGCTGTGCATTTCTCACCCTCGTCTTATACTCGGGTCACTAAGTTTTTCCCATTTTTTTGTGGTAAATTAGGACCTCGACTTATACTCGGAACGACTTATACTCGAGTATATACGGTACATGACAGATGAAGAGCCCCTGCTGGAAAAAACAAAAAGGGAGGGTGGAAAGAAAGAACAGCCAATTCAGGATTATGGTTTACAATATTTGTTATTTAGCCTATCCCGTACTTCTCCTTTAAATTCATTGTTGCTATTGAGGAATATTTTTGAATACAGATTTTGCTCCCAGACTTCAGCTTTAACGCCTGCAGCTTCTCTTTAATACACACTAAAAATGTGTGGTTGTGACGCCCCAGAAAAGGGAGTGTGTATAGGATATGCCCATATCTCAGCTTAACCACCTGCCGCTCCCAACATGGGCATGCACGGATTTGCCTGCCACTAAGGCACCAGAGCGGAACCTGTCAGCACCCAACCCTGCCCGGTGACACAGCTCACTGCAACCAACTCCATCCTCATTATGCAACGAGGGAACAACGAGAGCAGATATATATATATAAAAGACGGGGATAGACATAAAAAGTCATTGCTAAACAGCCTTAAATAAGGAAGTGGTACAAAAAGCAAGGAAGGTATGCTACATGAATGAACCCATACCAAGCAGACCACACCTCTGATCATTGGGCCAGCCTACCCAATCCTGTTGTGCAAGATTTTTTGCTAGATACAAAGCTGAACTCTAGGCAGGTAAAAAGGCCATAAATGAAGACTGCTCTGTATTGAATAACACATCAAACTTTCTTTTCCCTTTCGTTTAACCCCCTCCTGATGGCTGCTGGGATCCGAAGCAGCTTCCTGATCACATGACTGATTGGCTCACACAGTGTTCTTATGATGGAGAACCCATCTCTCGCTGGCTCCCGGTCAGAAGACTTGAGCGCATACGTGTGGTAAATAGGAGTTGAACCCCACTTTTCCGGCTGACGCATTTGTGTGCGTTACACCGTCAGGAAGAATAACGATCCAAGCAGTGAAAGTACCTGAAATTAAAATTGGCATCAGCCTCTTGCAGTCCCTGTACAGTAGAGCTTATAGTGAGAGAGGAAGAACCAGCACAAAGCACCAATCAGTTCACTGGAGGAAAGAGCAGAGCGTCCAATGAGCTCATCGGTGTGATGCTTCTCTTTTCATTGTGCAAACACAGGCTGGGGGTGGATCCATGACATACTGTGCTCAGAGGAAGCGGGATGACTGACGCTGGCTGTCATTTAGCCCTGATGACTGAGGACATCTAGTGGTAGAAAATATGTACAACAGGGCACGATCCTTTTTTTTCCCCACAGAAAAAAAAAAACAAAACAAAAAAAAAAAAACCAACATGATCTTTCAGTGGGCTATTTCATTTTTTTTTTTTTTTGACTAGGCAACTACCACAAAAAAAAAAAAAAAAGAAGAGGAATTCTGCACGCACACATCCCCCCCCCAAAAAAAAAAAACCTGTAGCTGCTGACTTTTAGTATTAAGGCACTTACCTGTCCAGGCGTCCAGCGGTGTCCTCACTCGAGTCGATTCTCGATTCTTCTCGGGTGCTGGTGCAGCCATCTTGGCTAAGGGAACCTGCCAGTGAAGGCTTACCGCAAGGGTCTCAAACCGGCGGCCCCTCCAGCTGTTGCGGAACTACAAGTCCCATCATGCCTCTGCCTGTGGGAGTCATGCTTGTAACTGTCAGCCTTGCAATGCCTCATGGGACTTGTAGTTCCTGCAAAAGCTGGAGGGCTGCCAGTAAAGGACACCAGTGCCTTACGGCTTCACAGCCAGTTTCCTGCTGTGCTTTGTGAATGGGCGGGTTGCAGGAGGGAAGAGAAAAGGGGGCCCCAGGCGAAATGAGCCCCCCAGAGAGGGGCCAAATGTGGCAGTGGGGGGGAGGTGGCAGAAAAGCAGAATCCAAAAATTGCATTAGTGGCGTAAAAATGCAAGTCACAACCACCAGTACAGGTATGGAAATCCAGCTAGGTAAAGTTACCATGGTTCTGCCCCTCCCACCTCCAAAGCCCACCCACTGCTTTGTAAGGCCACCAATCAGAGCAAGAAACAGGCAGGCATGGGAAAATCGGGCATAGGTGTGGCCAGTGTTGACTTACCAGAAAAGTCTGGATGTGAATAGTCAGCCGCTTTATATCACCACATCTACCGATTGGTGAAAGTAATCTCGGCTATTGCCATTTATCACAATAGACTTGAATTGAATTGTCTGAATTGCTCAATATAATTTGGAATACATATTGATTTTCTTAGCTCTCAGTCTGCGGAGATGAGCTCTCTGCACAGGACTGTCAGTTCTACACAGCAGACTTTACAAGAGGTTCCCAACCTCCCTGCTGGACTTCTTATTTACTTTACATCAAAGCTGAACGGCAGTCAAACAGCTAAATACACAGATAAAACATATACTAGGGAGCAGTTTTATCTGGCCATCCAGTCCTGAGATTTATTCAGTTCCGCCACACAATACATCCCTGTGTGGCAGGTCAGAAGCCCTCATTTTTCACAGATGCAGATCAGTAACACTTACAGGTCTTTTCCCTCCCCGAGCCTGTGAATGGACAGTGAAAGGAGAAGCAGCAGAACGATCAGCTCATCTCTCGGTCACTCTGCACTCCCCTATCAACATGATCCCTGCACTGCAGCACAACCGACTGGCTCCTTGTGCTGCTTTTCCCCTCCTCCACCAGTCAGAGTTCTGCTGTGCAGGGTCTGCAAGAGGCTGATACCAGGTTAAATAATTCAGAACGTCTATTATAAATCTGTTCAGAGGTTCAACTTTACAATTAAAGGCTTCTGCAGGGCAGTCTAAACAAGTTCCAAATTCAGATACTATGTGACGCAGAAGCCTCAAAGTAAACAAAACATTTCCTTTACCTCCCCAACTGAGCCAAATCCTCCAATCATTTGTGTCTCAAACACTCCCCTCCCCCAGACACTGCAGCTCACAGTAGGAGGCGTTCAGCAACAGAAGCAGTGGGCGGAGCTAGGTGTGGCCAGGTGATGACAGACAAGGTACAGGCTTGTGCAATCGGCAATGCTGATAGCCACGCCCCCTGCAATATCTTCTCTTCCCACTGCAGTGCAAGCAGGCACCGCCTACATAAGCGTGACAATTCTGCTCTGAATACGGGAGCAGTGCAGCATCGTTGCCACCTCAACAAAGGGAGCTGCATTCGTTGAAATTTTTTTTTTTTTTTTTTTTTTTTACAGACAGGATCAAAAGGTGCTACAGCACTATATCTATACACACACCTGTGGATGAGATTATATATCTATATATAATGGGGGGGGAGACTCTTGACTTCTGATGGTGGGGGGCTCTTGACATCTAATCTTACCAATACAACCGGGCAATTAAGGGCAACAATAATGCTGATGCGGCCAGCAATTAAATGGAGTTTGACACCCCTGCTGTATGCAATCATGCAAGTTTTTGTAGGCACACGTTATTCCCACAGCGCTGTCACGTCACTGAACTCTTGGTCTTTCAGGGACAAGGATGGGAGTGAGCAGGAAGTGTCACCACCGGTTTATTATGCCGCGTCATTTATAGGTTATTGGGGGAATATAACCCTGATCTGGTACCTTGGCACAGTCTACCATAGTCATTAGCAGGAGGTATAATAAGGAGGACCAGGGGTGTCAGCAGTCTATAGGGCTGAAAGTAGGATGAGCTTTGGGTTAGGAAGTCAAACATGTGTTCCACCCATTGCCAACCAAATTAGGCCAGTCATCCCGGACGATTCCCCAACTTCTTTATATAAACAAACCAAACAGGGATCACAGGTGAGATCATTGACTGAATAAGGTCTTCATTGCCCTATTTGGTCAGCGATGTCACCCGTGATGTCAAGCTGGACTGTTTACAAACATCAGCCAGCTTTCATTTGCAACAGGAGCAGCATAGTCATGCAGCAGTGGAGCAGCATTGTTGGGCTGCACCAGGTCATTGTAGTAGGGGGCAATCAAGATGAAAGGGGTTGTAAACGTACATGTTTTTTCACCTTAATGCATCCTATGCATTAAGGTGAAAAACACCTGGCAGGGACTGGCCCCCCTGGCCCCCCCCCCTCCCGTTTTACTTACCTGAGCCCTAGAACTTGACCCACGGGGATGCACTGTCTCTCTGCCTGGGGGTGTAGGCTCTTGATTGGACAGATTGATAGCAGCGCAGCCATTGGCTTCCGCTGTCAATCAAATCCAATGACACGGGGGGGTGAGGCCGAGTCCTGCATTCGGCCTCTATGGACACCGAATGCTGGACTCGGGAGCACTCCCGCAAGGTAACCCCCCGGGAGAGCGCTTCTCCTAGGGCAGGGATATGCAATTAGCGGACCTCCAGCTGTTGCAAAACTACAAGTCCCATCATGCCTCTGCCTCTGGGTGTCATGCTTGTGGCTGTCAAAGTCTTGCTATGCCTCATGGGACTTGTAGTTCTGCAACAGCTGGAGGTCCGCTAATTGCAGATCCCTGTCCTAGGGGGTTATCTAATTTTAATTTTTTTTTTTAAATGAACCCTTACAATCATTTTAAGGCCCCATTGGACTGTTGCTGTTCAAGCAGAACCTGAACCTTTGGTCCTTGTATTGCAATTCCTATTATAAATCACAGCGCTGTCCTGCAATCCTACGGGACAGTATTTAAAACATTGTTCACAAAAAATTCTAAATGTGACCTATAGTGCAGAGTATAGGACACCAAAACCAAGCATGCTTTAGTAATAATAAAATAAATATATATATATATATATATATATATATATATATATATATATATATATATATATATATATATATATATATATATATATATATATATATATATATATATATATATATATATATATATATATATATATATATACATACACACACACACACAAAACAAGTCCATCCAAGATTGTATGATAAACTGCTGTGACAAATTATCCTTCTTATAGTGCTCCTTATTCAAAGTGCTCCAGTGCAGATTATGTGTATATAAAGGAAAAGTGCTTCAGTGCTGTAAACTCTCTCCGTCTCCTCCACCACTCTGTCTGTTATAAACACTCACCAGATTCTTTTGACTTTGTGCCTCTCAGCTACAAAGTCTCTATGGGAAAGTGGAGATTACCCTCCCGGGCCTTTACAAAGCTCAGGCAACTCCTCCTCTCCTTCAGTTCAAACCAAAGGCAATATACTCGCTTACATAAAATGAAAATCGCTTTGGGACCAGGAAGCACCACTGCGGCGTGCGTTCCACTCGCTGAATATGGCGTCACTGGATAGCCCCCTCCCAATGTGTTTCGCCAGCCAATCAGGCGTCTTCAGAGGTGGTGGTGGGCGGCGTCCTCTGGACATCTAATCTTACAGATACAACCGGGCATTCGGGCATCTGAGAGCAACCAGAATGCTGATACAGCCAAAAAAGAAATTATACAAGTTTTTCTTGACTTCGGATGGTGGGGGTGGGGTGTGATCTAGACATCTAATCTTACAGATACAACTGACCATTTAAGAGCAACCATAATGCTGATGAGACCTAAAATGAAATGGAGTTTGACGCCCCTGCTGTATGCAATCATGCAAGTTTTTGTATGTAGTTGCCGGTAAATTCAAGGGAGAATATACAATTACCATATATACCCGAGTATAAGCCGAGGCACCTAAATTTACCACAAAAAATCTGGGAAAACTTATTGACTCGAGTATAAGCCTAGGGTGAGAAATGCGCAGCTACTTTAAGTGGAAAAGAGGGTCAACAATGCCCATTTGCAGCCATAGGTCTCCCGAACTTCAAACTTGGTAGTCAAGGGTTCCTAGATACCCCCTAGCTGCAGCCAAAATTTGGGGTCTCTGGACCCAAAGTGTCCCGAAATGACATTGCTGGAGATGGACACAGTTGACCGACTTTTGGGCCCCATATCTTGGGGCCACTTGGTGCTAGAAACCCCAAATTTGGTGTGCAAACCCAGTGGAACTACAACATATCCAAAGCTGGCGTTCCTAGCACCAAGTGGCCCCCCGAAATACTGGGCCCCAAATTCGGTTCAGAAAATGTCAAGCACTTTTCTGCAGCAGAGAATTACATTTTCCCGAACTGACTAGGAACCCCAGCTTTTGATATCTTGCAATGCTAGTTCCACTGGATTTGCACACCAAATTTGGGGTTCCTAGCACCAAGTGGCCCTGAGATATGGGGCCCCAAAGTCGGTTCGGAAAAGGTCATTCTCTGCTGCAGAAAAGGGCTTGACTCGAGTATAAGCCTAGGGGGGGCATTTTCAGCACAAAAAAAAATGTGCTGAAAAACTCGGCTTATACTTGAGTATATACGGTATATACTGTATGGATGGTCAGCTCCATTGGTTAGACCAACCACTATGAGTGCCTACACAATTCACATTTAGTTAGGAAGTCTCGCTACAAAAGTTGTTGTTAAATCTAAAAGGCGATTCTACAATCAGAAGTGGGCGGCCAGCTTAGCGATGACCGGTTTCCCGTCCTTTGCTCTGACCTATCAGATAGGCCTGTGAATGTGTTAGTGCAAAGCGGGGCACACATGGAAACAAGGGAGGGCGAGGGATCGAAAGACGATATTGGTTCCAAGCTGCTGAGAAAAAAAAAAGTGATGGATATGCAGAACAGGAAACATCCAGTTTTTAACAATCTCCATAACAAATCACAGAACCGGCACACACCCGGCTCTCTCGGAAGCCTGATCCAGCATAACCCTTAATGTTCCCATCACACCCACCCATCTCCGATCACCGCTGCCTGCACACTAACTACTCCCAGACATGGGACAGCCGTCCCAACCACTGAATAATCAACACTAAAAACATACAGGAATGTGGAGGGTGCATAAGCGGACCTTGAATGAAAATGCAAAGTTGATAATTAGCTAGCCACCCAATAAAAAAAAAAAAAAAAACACCACTTAAAAACCAAAAATAAAAGTAAACCATACTTGTTTGTACTCCAACATTCTGCGCACGGGAACATGAGAACTCAGCTTTTCCCAGGATCCCGCGAGAAGGCCCAGCGATGCCAATTACAATACCAAAATTAACTTGACGTCGGAATGTATTTTTTTGCTTTTTCCTACAATCGCTTTTTTTTTTTTTTTTTTGCTTGTACCTAACATTTTTATTCAGGAGCTGGGAGTCAGCCAATTAACAGACCTGATCAGGCGCAATACTTTGATTTCTAATTGGCCATTCAGAAAATAATTTGGCAGACCACCTAGAAGTACCAAAACTATAAAAGTCATTTACTTGGACATTTGAGGCTTGTGTTTTTGGGGTGTGATAAAATTTAATTTTACCGTGTGTGGTAAGCATGTGCCAAAAATAAAAAGTGTTAATAAAAGTGTTACTAAACCCAGGAGCCTGCAATCACTATATCTGGATCTCCCACACGAATAAAGAACATGGGAATGTAATAGTTTTAGTAAATATAAAAACTGCTAAATACTTATATAGAAGCCTTGTGACTTCTATCAGTGTCTGGTTAAAGCTTATAGGAGTTTTCATTCTACTCTGCCTGTCCTATGAGGCTGCAGGACCGCTGACCCTCTGTCTGGAGAGTGCTGATTGGCCCTGTGCTGATCACATGCACAAAAAAAAAAAAAAAAAAGAAAGAAAAAGGAAAGAAAAGAAAGAAAAGGAAAGAAAAGAAAGAGAAAGAAAGAGAAAGAAAGAAGGAAAGAAGGAAAGAAGGAAAGAAGGAAAGAAGGAAAGAAGGAAAGAAGGAAAGAAGGAAAGAAGGAAAGAAGGAAAGAAAGGAAAGAAAGGAAAGAAAAGAAAGGAAAAGAGAAAGAAGGAAAGAAGGAAAGAAAGAAAAGAAAAAAGAAAGAAAGAAGGAAAGAAAGAAAAGAAAAAAAAATGAAGAACAAGAAGTAAAAAAGAAAGAAAGAAGGAAAGAAAGAAAAGAAAAAAGAAAGAAAGAAGGAAAGAAAGAAAAAAGAAAGAAAGAAGGAAAGAAAGAAAAGAAAAAAAAATGAAGAAAAAGAAGGAAAAAAGGAAAGAAGGAAAGAAGGAAACCTCCAGCAATCCACACCAAACTGAGCATGTGCAAAGTAGCCCCCAAGGCTCTGTACCATCAGGAGATGGATTGGGGACTGAAGAAAGGGGAGGATCAGAGAAGACAGGATCAAACAGCCTTTTTATACAATGCAGAGAATTAACCCCTTAGGTTCCACAGTGAGTATAACAAGCATGCTTTACTGCATATACAGACTGATTTTACTAATACTTTAAAGCTGACTGTAATGTATGCAAAGAATAACTTTCTTCTCCCTACACACATTTCTGGCATCCCTCTAGATGTGCATGATCCTCCTCAGCTGACCACTAGGTGCTGTGGAATCTGCTGGTCAGCTGTTAGTGCCCATGTAAGGCTAAAGGGATGCAGGGGATGTGTTCTTTCATAGAATGCTCAGGAACAAAAAAGAAGGACTGACAGCAGAGAAAGCCAATAGCTGTGAGAGGAAGGCAACAAAAACACACAGATTAGGAGTAGAGGGGATTGGTGATGATTGAAGTCATTTGGAGAGGAACTGAAGAAGGGCTCGGAGACAGCTGCTGCAGCTTCACAGGTTTAAAGGAAATGCAATTTTATACAAACTCAGAGGCCTATAAAATAAAGAAGTACAAATGAAGTCATCTTTACCAACCAATCAAATGTATTTACATACACCCAGCCACATGGACCATCTGGAATGGGCCGTAATGAAGACTTGCAGCAGGTCACAATCGGCTCCTACCAGGTGCTGCACATAATCAATAACTGAATTCTCTCATACAGCCGAGTTCTGGAGATCATTACAAAGGGAAATGGTGAATCTGTACAACATAATTAAATCTTCTACAGATCATGTGCCCAAAAATCTTATATAACTACAAGAGTATGCATTCAGTAAAATGGTACAAGGGCCGCGCCTTCCTGATTCACCAATGCAGAATACAACTGAGCAACTCACAGCAACCAATCAGAACACATCTCCCACTGATCAATGACAGGACACTGAAAACAATCATTGATTATTGATTCTTTGCACAAGCATTGGGGTCTTACAGAAAAAAAACTGAGGAATTAAAAAAAAACACAACACTGAGCAACAATTACAATGCTGAGTAAAACATACAGCTCAGGCGACAGATATAAAATGATTACACAATTATAGAGAACAAACTGGAAGACAAAGACTGTATGGAAATGAAGTGAGAATTTCTCTGCCCACAGCAATGAGGAAGTGCAAAGTACAGCAACTCATAAAACTAATCAGATTAAATCCATCACAGAAATGACCGGGATAATGTGAGTACAATACACCGCGATCTTCTACATTTCACCCCCGCTCACTGCAACACATCCTCCCCACCCCCACTCACTGCAACACTCCCCCCCCCCCCCTCACTGCAACACATCCTCCCCACCCCCACTCACTGCAACACTCCCCCCCCCCCCCCCCTCACTGCAACACATCCTCCCCACCCCCACTCACTGCAACACTCCCCCCCCCCCCTCACTGCAACACATCCTCCCCGCCCCCGCTCACTGCAACACACCCTCCCCGCCCCCGCTCACTGCAACACACCCTCCCCGCCCCCGCTCAATGCAACACACCCTCCCCACCCCCGCTCAATGCAACACACCCTCCCCACCCCCGCTCACTGCAACACATCCGCCCTACTCACTGCAACACACCCTCCCCGCCCCCGCTCACTGCAACACACCCGCCCGCGCTCACTGCAACACATCCCCCCCGCCCCCGCTCACTGCAACGCACCCTCCCCGCCCCCAATCACTGAAACGCACCCTCCTCGCCCCCGCTCACTGCAACGCACCCTCCCCACCCCCCGCTCACTGCAACACACCCTCCCCACCCCCCGCTCACTGCAACACACCCTCCCCACCCCCCGTTCACTGCAACACATCCTCCCCACCCCCGCTCACTTCACTTCTCTCATCTGTGATCTATCCACTTCTTCCCTCTCGGTCCTCATTCCTCGCCTCTCATCTCCGCTCTCTTCTTCGCCTCTCACCCCCCCCCCCCCCCCATCTCCGCTCTCTTCCTCACCTCTCCCCGGCCCCCATCTCCACTCTCTTCCTTCTCCTCCTCTGCCCCCCTCAACTCCGCTCTCTTCCTCCTAACCCCCCCCATCTCAACGCCTCCTCGCCTCTCGTCCCTCACCCCTCCCCATCTCTGCCCCTCTCGCCCCATCTCTGTGCCTCTCCCCCTCATCTCCGCTCTCTTCCTTCGCCTCCTCACCTTTCGTCCCTCTACCCCCCCCCCCCACTTCATCTCCACGCAGCTCCCCTCTCTTCCTTCGCCTCCTTGCCTCCCATCCCTCACCCCATCTCCACGCCTCTCCCCCTCATCTCCGCGCCTCTCCCCCCTCATCTCCGCTCTCTTCCTTCGCCTCCTCACCTCGCGTCCCTCACCTCCATGCATCTCCCGTCTTCCTTCGCCTCCTTGCCTCCCCTCCCTTACCCCATGTCCACATCTGCCCCCAACCCCCCCCCCCCAGCTCCGCACACCTCCACGCCTCTCCCCCCCTCCAATCTCACCACCGCGCCTCTCCCCCCACATCTCCATGCCTCAGTGTGTGGCATCAAATTTTCTTTTTGTTACCTGCCCTCCTGATGAAGCTCCACGCTGCGAAATGCATTGAGAGAGAACTTCACATCTGTTCTGGGTATAATCCAATAGTACCTCAGAGGACCCTGCAAGAGATCAGAAATAAAGTTATGATAATCATGTTGTAAAGAAAAAAAAAGTAATTGATCTTTGAGGTTACATGCAGGGTACTGTCTATGAGCCTGTGGAAAGCTGTATTACTGTTTTTTGGGGTAACACCTTGTGGTGTATTTTAAGATATATATATAATAAATGTTTAATTTTATATGATCGGTTTCAGTCTTTTCTCCCTCATAGCGCTTGTCACCTAAAAAATTCCATCCTGTAGTCTTTATTTTATCATTTGCTGTCTGGGCATGTGGCGCACAGTCCATATATTCATAGCAGAACGTTTGTGGTCTACCCCGATCTCCCCACTCGTCCACCGCGCCTCTCCCCACCGATCTCCCCACTCGTCCCCCGACTGCCCCGCCCTCAATCCCCCCCGCCTCTCCCCACGCCTCTCCCCACTTGTCCCCCACCTCACTGCACTGATAGCCGCGGGAGGGAGAGGAGGAGAAGTGGCTGTCATGCAGGGAGATCGGTGCTTACAGCTGTCCCTCCTGCCGCACTGATCATCCCCGGCTGTGAACCAAAAGTACAATCATCAATGTGTGCAGGGTGGGTCACAGTGGGCCCCCCTCCCCTCGGAGGCCCGTGTGCAGTGAACACCCTGCGCTCATGGAGGATACGCCATTGCCCTGATCTCTGTGCCTCACCTCTCTCAACCCTGATCTCTGCGCCTCATCCCAATGGCTCCCACTGCTGTCTCTGTCAAGGCTGGGCTCAGCCCTTCCTTCTCTGAGCTGGCCGCTCAGCTGTCGGCTAATTGCCAGCTCCCATCTCTCCACAGTTACTCAGCTGTTGATGATATCCTGCTCCTCAGTCCTGCCTACTTAAGCTGTCCAATCCAGATCATCTCTGCCTTCGTCTTAGTCAACATCACGAGATGCTCTCCTGCATTCCTGTTTAAAGATTTGCTTGGCTGACATGCCTTCTGGCTCCAGATCCTGCTTGCTGTTTTACTACGCTCATCTCTGGCTCCCTGAGGTTTGGCTTGTCTGACTATCCGTTCCGGTTCCTGAACTCTGGCTATGTTTTGACTACGTTTGTTCCATTTACTTTCATTATTAAACAAGTGTGATTTAACTGTACTTCTGTCTCGGTCTGATTTCATGGTTTCTGACAGTCTCTGAGCCAATAAGGAAGGAGAGAACAGACAGAGCCTCTGCTCTCGTGCACATCGCTGGATCAATATCAGGCTCAGGTAAGTATTAAGGGGGGACTGGGGAGGAGCTCCATACAGAAGGTTTTTTACCTTAATGCATAGAAAGCACTAAGGTAAAAAAAAAAAAAAAATTCTGTCTTTAGAACCGCTTTAATAGTGAACCACAAAAAAAAAAAAAAAAAAAAATCATAACAACCAATTAGCAGCCGTAATTAGTATCCACTTGATAATGATACATACAAAAGTCTACTCCTTATTTAATATGGTGCTACACCCAGAAATAAATGAATGTACCAAATACAGAGTGGCATTCCAAAAAAAAAAAAAAAAAAAAAAAAACACTACACATAGTAATATATGTTCAAACTACAAAAAATATTGTCAATGAAAACACATACATACACATATTTTTATATTATTTTATGTCATTTTTTCTCCAGAGCAAACATAAATACAAAGTATCCATTTAAAAAAAAAACCTAAGACCATATCATCTTTAACTTCTTATTAAAAAGCTTGAAACAACTTATTTCTTAAAGTGTTACTAAACCAACAACAGTAAAATCAGTCTGTATATGCAGCATAGCATGCCTGTTATACTCACTGTGGAATCTAAGGGGTTAATCCTCTGCATAGTGTAAAAGGGCTGCTTAATCCTGTATACACAGATCCTCCCCTCCCTGCACTGTCCCCCTGGACAAGTCCGGATAAGACAGAGCTTTTGGAGTCAGGCTGCACATGCACAGTTTGGTGTTGTATTGCTAGAAAGGTTTTTTTTTTTTTTCTTGGGAGAGTGCATGTGATCAGCACAGAGCCAATCAGTACTGTCCAGACAGAGGGTCAGGGGTCCTGCAGTATCATAGGACAGGTCAGTGCAGTATGAAATTCCTCTTACAAGCTTCTTCAGGAACTGATAGAATTCATAAGAATGCTATATACAGCTGATGAGAAAAGGGTATTTGGTTTAGATTTACTAACATAATTGCATTTCTGTGTACTGTGGGAGACCAGAAATAGTGAAGGCAGGCTGCTGGGTTTAGTAACATTGTAAAATTATTTAAAAGAGGAAGAAAACTTCCCTCTAAATGGTTTGTACCTACAGGTAGGTCTATAATAGGGCTTACCTTTAGGTACTGTAAATATCTACTAAACTTGCACCATTAAGGAGATATTTACTATATACACTGCATAGATCACTTAATTGGCGCATGCGCTCTGAAGGAACGGCTGCCCCTTGCCAGGTCTCGCGCGCATGCGTGGGAGTGACATCACGCGGCTTCGGCCAATCACAGAGCCGGAAGAGAGACGGGCGAAGATGGAAGCGGCCTTCAGTGGGGACTCGGTGGGCTTCGTTTGCAGGCAAGTGTCACATAATGGGCTAGTATGCAACGCATACTTAGCCCATTATGTCTATACTTTGCAGGTAAGAAGGCAAAAGAAAATTAATAAATAAAACTGAGTTTACTTTCTCTTTAAGGCTCTATTCACACGTGCAACTTTGGGCACATAAGGGTTGATTTACTAAAACTGGAAAGTACAAAATCTGGTGCAGCTGTGCAGGGTAGCCAATCAGCTTCTAACTTCAGCTTGTTCAATTAAGCTTTGACAAAAAAAAAAAAAAAAAAAATCTTGAAGCGGACCAGTTTTTATGCAGAGTTGCAACAGATTTTGCTCACTACAGTTTTAGTAAACTCCATAAAGTGCATGACAAGTCGCAGCCTATTGCTTTCAATGGCACCCATTCATATTTATGCGACTTAACCACTTGCCGACCGTTGCACGCAGATATACATCGGCACAATAGCAGCGGTAGGCAAATGGGCGTACCTGTACGTCCCCTTTAAGAGGCAGAGATAGCGTGACCATGCCCGCTCCCGGTGATCGTGTCACGGAGCCCCAGAACGGGGGAAGTTCCTATGTAAACAAGGCATTGCCCCGTTCTGCCTTATGACATGACAGAGATCACTGCTCCCCGTCATCGGGAGCAGTGATCGCTGTCATGTGAGTTGAAGCCCCCTCCCCCCTACAGTTAGAATCACTCCCTAGGACACACTTAATCCCTTGATCCCCCCACAGTGTTTAAATCCCTTCCCTGCCTGTGTGATTTACACAGTAATCAGTGCATTTTATAGCACTGATCACTGTATAAATGACAATGGTCCCAAATTATGGTCAAAAGTGTTCGATGTGTCCGCTAAAATGTCGCAGTCCCAATAAAAATCGCAGATCGCCGCCATTACTAATATAAAAAAAAAAATTAATAAAAATGCCATAAAACTATCCCCTATTTTGTAGACGCTATAACTTTTGCGCAAACCAATCAATATACGCTTCTTGTGAATTTTTTTACCAAAAATATGTAGAAGAATACATATCAGCCAAAACTGAGGAAAAAGGTTTTTTTTTATATATTTTTTGGGGATATTTATTAATAGCAAAAAGTAAAAAAAAAAAATTGTGTTTTTTTCAATATTGACGCTCTTTTTTTTTGTTTATATCTATTTTGTATATATATTTTGTTTGACTGGGCTGTTTGATTGGCTTCTGTTTGAGCCCAATCGGATATACTTTGGGCATGCATAGCTGGTGGGTGTATAGCCAACAATAGCTGGAAAAAAATCCCACCTGGTAAAGCAGGGACCAGCTAAGATTCTAAGGTGAGCCATCAATCATCTTGGGTACAACCAGTCTGTCAGTTTTTTGTTTTTTTTCTTTACATGCAATTACTGCTGGCAGTTATAGTCGCTAGCAGTAGTCATTGTGTTCTGCAGGCTGGTAAGGTTTTCAGGTGGCAGAACACTATAGAACTGCGGGAGGGATTCTGTTGATGGGGAAATCAAGAGATTTTCTTTCCTTTCACCTGTGATGGAAGGACAGAAAATGGAATCATCTATGGCTTGTCTATGTCGGAGAGTCGGCGGCAGTCTGGAGAGGAGGCGGCGGCGGCAGTCTGGAGAGGAGGCGGCGGCGGCAGTCTGGAGAGGAGGCGGCGGCGGCAGTCTGGAGAGGAGGCGGCGGCGGCAGTCTGGAGAGGAGGCGGCGGCGGCAGTCTGGAGAGGAGGAGGAGGCGGCAGTCTGGAGAGGAGGCGGCGGCAGTCTGGAGAGGAGGCGGCGGCAGTCTGGAGAGGAGGCGGCGGCAGTCTGGAGAGGAGGCGGCGGCAGTCTGGAGAGGAGGCGGCGGCAGTGGCGGCGGCCTGCACTCGTTAATTCAAGTCACAGTGGTGAGAATTAAAAAATAAGAAGTTGTTTCACATTTGATAACAAGGAGTTAAAGAGGATGTGGACAGTGCGCTCCGGTGGTGTCCCACGCTTCTCTGGTGGTGACTACAAGCTTCCCCCCGCTGACGCACATCGATCGTTGTCACCGTCAGGAAGCTGGGCCAGAGCAAATGATGAACAGCCGATCAGGGCTCGACAGACCCCAGGTCGCCATGGCGACAAGCATTGTTGTCCTGTCACCTGGGCTGCGGCCCGAATGCTCCCCCATGTCGGCTCATCTCCCCGCTACGTATCCGGGCCCCGCTTGCCGCCCCGCTTGCCCACCCGCAGGCCCCGGACCGGCATTGCAGGTGCCACCCTATAAAGGGGGCAGGAGAGAGCTCTCCACCCTTCCAGTAGTTGACCCCAGAAGTGAGGTGTGATGTCACCTGTTTTTTTTGGGGGGGGGGATTTATGTTGGAAGAGGCGATATGGTAGAGGGGATTTGTGCTAGCAGGGGAGGTTGTTTTTTTTTTTGGGAGGGGGGGTGCTACTAGAGATGATTGGAGTGCTACAAGGGGTGATTTTTTTTTTTTGGCGACGGGGGGGGGGGGGGGCTTGGGGAGAATGTGCACTCAGAGGCGAAATTTGAAGAGTAGAGGATTTGTGATTTTTTTTTGGGGGGGGGGGTTAGAGTTGGGGGGACAGGAAGTGCATTCGAAGGGGAAATTTGAGAAGTAGAGGATTTGTGATTTTTTTTTTTTTGGGGGGGGTTGGGGAGAATGTGCACTCAGA
>JBBGZY010002546.1:600000-770000 GCA_037952925.1 Lithobates clamitans | reverse complement strand
TGGATTAATCCACCATGTAAACAAAGCCTCAAGTTAGAATGCTAAACAATGGGCTCGTCCGGGATTTGAACCCGGGACCTCTCGCACCCGAAGCGAGAATCATACCCCTAGACCAACGAGCCGAGAACGTCACTTTGCGTGGAGAATATTTTTTTTCCCCAAAAAATAGCCTTCTCTTGCCCAAAAGTCTTCTTCCCTGGATGAAAGGAGTTTGCCATCTTTGCCTATTTTGAAAATATGAAAAACCAAGGGGAAATGATGTCAGGGCAAAATCACCTCCTTTCCACCAGTAGGGGTCTGGAAAGTTACTCAAGGTCTTGTAGCTTGGACCTCCTGTACCTGAAGGTGGATTAATACCCCTAGACTGAAGGAGGCGCAGAACCCAAGAGCCAGCTCTCAGAAGAGGATTTTCCTGCACTTTGGAGATGCAAGAGGCGTTGGGGCACTTTTGCGTGTTGCAAGCACGGTTGCCTGCATGGATTAATCCACCATGTAAACAAAGCCTCAAGTTAGAATGCTAAACAATGGGCTCGTCCAGGATTTGAACCCGGGACCTCTCGCACCCTAAGCGAGAATCATACCCCTAGACCAACGAGCCTTGAATGCACAAACCTTTTTTTTTTTTTTTTTTTTTTTTAAAGTCCAACAAGTGCCTTTTGATAGCCAAAGCCAAGTGCCTCCTACAATGCCATCTGCATATTTTGCTAAAAAGAACCTGATGATGACTGAAAAGAAATCAAACCCACTATGGCAGTATTTCAGTGAGCCAACATCAGGGAAGGCCAAGTGCAATATCTGCCACAAATTGCTGAGCATGGGAGCAGAAAAAGGAAATGCTAAAAATACCACAAATATCTGGAATCATCTGAAAGTCCACCACCCCCAATCTTATAAAGACGCACAGAGAGAGAAAGATGATGCAGCTGCTTCTTCATCCAACTTTCAGCCCACTGTAGTACAGATGTTTGATTCTAAAAGAAAAGGGCAAAATACTGATCCCCGGTCCAAGAAAATAGATACCCTAATCACAGAAATGATTGCCACAGACAACCAGCCCTTTACAGTTGTTGCAGATATTGGCTTCCAACGCTTGCTGGCAACAATAGAACCAAGATATTCAATCAAAAGTGAAAAATACTACCGCACAGACATGCTGGACAGTGTGTACAAAAAGGTTACACAGCGAATTAAGACACTAATTGCAACAGAGAACGCTGGCCCCTATTTGTCCCTCACAACAGACTGTTGGTCTGGTGAAACAGAATCACTTATGAGCCTAACATGTCATTTTATAGACAGTAACTGGGAAAGGAAACAGGTAATTCTAAATGTCAAGGCCATGTCTGGCTCCTGTACTGGGGACTAGGGATGAGCTTCGAGTTCGAGAATAACTCATGTTCGACTCGAACATTGGCTATTCGCAAGTTCGCCGAACAGCGAACAATTTGGGGTGTTCGCGGCAAATTCGAATGCCGCAGAACACCCTTTAAAAGTCTATGGGAGAAATCAAATGTGCTAATTTTAAAGGCTATTATGCAAGTTATTGTCATAAAAAGTGTTTGGGGACCTAGGTCCTGCCCCAGGGTCACATGGATCAATGCAAAAAAAGTTTTAAAAACGTCCGTTTTTTCAGGAGCAGTGATTTTAATAATGCTTAAAGTCAAACAATAAAAGTGTAATATCCCTTTAAATTTCGTACCTGGGTTGTGTCTATAGTATGCCTGTAAAGGGGCGCATGTTTCCTGTGTTTAGAACAGTCTGACAGCAAAATGACATTTTGAAGGAAAAAACTCATTTAAAACTGCCCCGCGGCTATTGCATTGCCGACAATACACATAGAAGTTCATTGATAAAAACGGCATGGGAATTCCCCAAAGGGGAACCCCGAACCCAAAATTAAAAAAAAAAAATGACGTGGGAGTCCTCCTAAATTCCATACCAGGCCCTTCAGGTCTGGTATGGATATTAAGGGGAACCCCGGCCAAAATTTAAAAAAAAAAAAAGGCGTGGGGTCCCCCCAAAAATCCATACCAGACCCTTATCCGAGCACGCAACCTGGCAGGCCACAGGAAAAGAGGGGGGGGACGAGAGTGCGCCCCCCCCTCCTGAACCGTACCAGGCCACATGCCCTCAACATTGGGAGGGTGCTTTGGGGTAGCCCCCCAAAACACCTTGTCCCCATGTTGATGAGGACAAGGGCCTCATCCCGACAACCCTGGCCGGTGGTTGTGGGGGTCTGCGGGCGGGGGGCTTATCGGAATCTGGCAGCCCCCTTTAACAAGGGGACCCCCAGATCCCGCCCCCCCGTGTGAAATGGTAAGGGGGTACTTACCCCTACCATTTCACTAAAAAACTGTCAAAAATGTTAAAAATGACAAGAGACAGTTTTTGACAATTCCTTTATTTAAATGCTTCTTCTTTCTTCTATCTTCCTTCATCTTCTGTTTCTTCTGGTTCTTCTGGCTCTTCTGGTTCTTCCTCCGGCGTTCTCATCCAGCATCTCCTCCGCGGCTTCTTCTATATTCTTCTCCTCGAGCCGCTCCGCACCCATGGCATGGGGGGGAGGCTTCCGCTCTTCTCTTCTTCTTTTCTTCTCTTCTTCTCTTCTTCTCTTCTTCTCTTCTTCATTTTCTTCTCCGGGCCGCTCCGCATCCATGCTGGCATGGAGGGAGGCTCCCGCTGTGTGACGGCGCTCCTCGTCTGACAGTTCTTAAATAACGGGGGGCGGGGCCACCCGGTGACCCCGCCCCCCTCTGACGCACGGGACATGACGGGACTTCCCTGTGGCATTCCCCGTGACGTCACAGGGAAGTCCCGTCAAGTCACCGTGCGTCAGAGGGTGGCGGGGTCACCGGGTGGCCCCTCCCCCGTTATTTAAGAACTGTCAGATGAGGAGCGCCGTCACACAGCGGGAGCCTCCCTCCATGCCAGCATGGGATGCGGAGCGGCCCGGAGAAGAAAATGAAGAAGAGAAGAAAAGAAGAAGAGAAGAGCGGGAGCCTCCCCCCATGCCATGGGTGCGGAGCGGCCCGAGGAGAAGAAGATAGAAGACGCCGCGGAGGAGATGCTGGACGAGAACGCTGGAGGAAGAAACAGAAGAGCCAGAAGAACAAGAAGAACCAGAAGATGAAGGAAGAAAGAAGAAAGAAGAAGTATTTAAATAAAGGAATTGTCAAAAACTTTCTCTTGTCATTTTTAACATTTTTGACTGTTTTTTTAGTGAAATGGTAGGGGTAAGTACCTCCTTACCATTTCACACAGGGGGGGCCGGGATCTGGGGGTCCCCTTGTTAAAGGGGGCTTCCAGATTCCGATAAGCCCCCCGCCCGCAGACCCCCACAACCACTGGCCAGGGTTATGGGGATGAGGCCCTTGTCCTCATCAACATGGGGACAAGGTGTTTTGGGGGGCTACCCCAAAGCACCCTCCCAATGTTGAGGGCATGTGGCCTGGTACGGTTCAGGAGGGGGGGGCGCACTTTCATCTCCCCCTCTTTTCCTGCGGCCTGCCAGGTTGCTTGCTCGGATAAGGGTCTGGTATGGATTTTTGGGGGGACCCCATGCCGTTTTTTTTTTTTTTTTTTTGGCGCGGGGTTCCCCTTAAAATCCATACCAGACCTGAAGGGTCTGGTATGGAATTTAGGGGGAACCCCACGTCATTTTTTTTTTTAAATTTTGGCCGGGGTTCCCCTTAATATCCATAGCATACCTGAAGGGCCTGGTATGGAATTTAGGAGTACTCCCACGTCATTTTTTTTTTTAAATTTTGGTTTGGGGTTCCCCTTTGGGCAATTCCCATGCCATTTTTATCAATGAACTTCTATGTGTATTGTCGGCAATGCAATAGCCGCGGGTAGTTTTAAATGAGTTTTTTCCTTCAAAATGTCATTTTGCTGTCAGACTGTTCTAAACACAGGAAACATGCGCCCCTTTACAGGCATACTATAGACACCCCCCAGCTACGAAATTTAAAGGGATATTACACTTTTATTGTTTGACTTTAAGCATTATTAAAATCACTGCTCCTGAAAAAACGGCCGTTTTTAAAACTTTTTTTTGCATTGATCCATGTCCCCTGGGGCAGGACCCAGGTCCCCAAACACTTTTTATGACAATAACTTGCTTATTAGCCTTTAAAATTAGCACTTTTGATTATTCATGTTCATGTCCCATAGACTTTAACGGTGTTCGCGTGTTCGAACAAACTTTTTTCCTGTTCGCATGTTCTGATGCGAACCGAACAGGGGGGTGTTCGGCTCATCCCTACTGGGGACTATATCAGGGAGATGTTCCTTAGCATGCTCAATGATTGGGACATCAACCAAGACAGAGTGGTGCTTGTGCTAGGAGACAGTGGTGCTAACGTGATTAAAGGCCTCAGACTGGCAGATATACCAGACTTAAGCTGCAGTGCACACACATTACAGCTTGTGGTGAAAGAGGGCATCAGCAGTCAGCGAGTAGTGGGGGACATCATTGCCATATTAAAGACTTGTGCTACACACTTTAGCCACTCATGTACTTGCAAAGCAGCGTCTTGGAGCCATCCAAAAAGATCTTGGCCTCCCCCAACACAGCATCATTCAGGATGTTCCCACCCATTGGAACTCCACATTACATATGTTGCAGAGGATGCTGGAACAGAAGCGTGCCCTGAATCTCTATGTAGCAGAACATGGCAAGTTTACCACACCTCCAGCAGAACAATGGGATATCATCTCAAATTTGATAGATACACTGGGCCCTATTGAGGAAGTGACTTTGGATATCAGCAAGGCAGAGGCCTCCATCTCCTGCATCATCCCATGCATTGCTGTGCTGAAGATGGTGCTTCAGGCAGAGGGTCACACCACAAGGGGGATCAAAACACTTAGGGAAACCATGTGGCAAAGCTTGGAGAGATGATTCACAAAGATGGAAGATAACAAATGTTTGTTGCTGGCAACACTGCTTGATCCTCAGTACAAGGGTCATGTATTTGCAGGGGACAAACTGAGCAAAGCAAAAACTTGGCAGCAAGAAGAGCACGCTATTGTGTCCAAGCAACAAAAAAGAGCCACCAGTGGAGATGAAGGACCAGAACCAAAATGGACCAGGACAAGGGTAGAAGAGGAGGAGGAACCCAGTCCCTCTGGTCTTCTGGAGAAAAATGTATGCAAACATTTTGGGGGCTCATGAAACTCCTGCTGAAGAGAGTGATGAGCACTTAATTTCTGAGCAGTTGGAAAAGTACCTCCAAGAGCAACTGACGGACTGGTCTGCCACTGGTGGAACAGAATGCATCCCGCCTGTGCCACCTTGCACCACTGGCAAGAAAATTTCTCTGTCCACCTGCCTCTTCTGTTCCCAGTGAAAGACTATTCATTGAGATTGGGATCATCTATGACAAGAAGAGGAGCAGGCTCACAGGAGAAAATGCAGAGAGACTGTGTTTCCTGAACTTCAACCTGAAGCTCTTAAACTGGGAGTACCAAGAGAAGTTTTAAGTGATGGATGCGGGTGAAGAAGAAGAGAATCAAGGACTGGAACTGAAGCAAAAAGCCTAAAACTAAAGAAAATTTGCACTTTTGTACTGTTTACAAACTTACCTCAGTAATGGCAATTATCTATTGCTGTTGATTACGTTGATTTCTTTCAAAAGTTTTGATTACCTCATCTGTTTTTGTGTATTTTTAAGATATATTGTTGTGTACTTCTGTTGTTTAATAAATGTTTAATTAAAGCAATTTCCTGTATCCCTCCTTTATTATTTAACTAAACTGTTAGATTTTATGAAAAGAAGGAAAAAAAAAAAAATCGGCCTAAAAATCGGCCGCAAAAATCGGCATCATATATCGGCCATTGGCCGCCCCGATTTCTAAATATCGGCATCGGCCAGAGAAAAACCCATATCGGTCGACCTCTACCCTTGACCCTAAAAAAATATTTTTTTAGCAAGATATGCAGATGGCATTATAGGAGGTACTTGGATCTAGCTATCAAAAGGCACTTGTTGGACTTAAAAAAAAAATTAAAAAAAATGATACCCCAACGAGCCAAAAGTTGTTGGCCTAGTTTGACTGGTTTCCCAACCTAAGCTGAACACTAGAGCACTGCAAAAGTTCAAGCATAGCATAAAGGCACCTTGACTGTGAAAATAAGACAATGGGAAAGAAGACCATTGGCTAAAGCTTGGGCTCATCCAGGATCTGAACCCGGGACCTCTCGAACCCAAAGCGAGACGCACCCCTAGACCAACGAGCTAGGATTATCACTGTAACCCTCAGTGCATTCAAGGCAAAGGCAAGGTTCTAGGAGTATGATATTTCCCTTAGGGTGAAAATTACATACTACTCCCCCTTCCACTCCTCTTTTCTTTTAAACTTCTCTCTTCCCTTCTCTTCTCCTCTCATCTCATCTCCACCCTCCTCTGAGGAGCTCCATTCCAGTGTACCCTTTTACAAGCACTCTTACTCTAGGGTGACAGTTGAGAGAAAAGTGACCTCATCCTTTTATCTTACAGTAATTAGTATACACATATTGGTATCAAACATTTTATTACTCAACAAATATAGAAATAAAACATGAAACTGCAAAATACAACTATGACTGAATCTGTATTTTATTTACACTTCAATATAATCACATAATGACCAGAACATTCACTCAGCATTCTCCAGATCAGTGCGGTCAGACACTGAGAGTTTCTCTCACAGATGATTGTAGTCACTCAAAGTCCCTCTGGCATATCAGTGCGGTCACACAGCATCTCTCTCACAGATCCAGCTTAGTGCAATATAACAGTTCTCCCAGGTGAAGTTTGATCCAAGCTTGGCACAGCTTCCAGTTCCTTCCGTAACATTTCTGGATAGGAGATAAAATCAAATAAATAATAATAATAACACCAACAATAATAATAACATCAATATTATTATTATTATTATTATTATTATTATTATTATTATTATTATTATTATTATTATTATTATTATTATTATTATCATCCTCTAATAATAATAATAAAAATAGTAATATTAATTACCATTATAATCATTATCATCACCATCATCATAACATCGTTTTTGTTGATGTTTTTTATTCTTCTTCTTCTTTCATTATTAATAATAATAATAATAATAATAATAATAATATTATGAATACAATATTATTGTTAATATTATTATTATAAGATAATAATAATAATAATAATAATAATAATAATAATAATAATAATAATAATAATATTCTTCTTCTTATTATTATTATTATTACTGAAGTGAATGATTGAGAAAGTAAGGTGCCACACCACTCTGTTAATGTACATACAATGTCAACATTCAAATTGCCTACAAATCTTCATATACATATATTTAAACCAATTTTTTTTTCAAGAGTTTAACAACTGAAAGCCCATAAACGTAAGTGAATAAGTCACATCCCAGCACCGTGCTGATGGTGATGAAATAAATGTGTCTTCTACTGTATCAATACAGGCACCACCTCAAGAAGTAAAAAATGCAATTATATATTATATATTTTATTATATATGTATTTTCTCAGTCTTTGTATGTTTTGTATCTCATGTGTTGTATTATAGCTAGACTCTTTGCTTCTCACTTGTCATCTTCACATCTGTTGACAATTTGTAGCCAATCACCTGATTTCAATTGAACACATTGTTGGTTGGAGAGGAGCAGTAGTCATGTGATAGTCTTTTATGTATAAATGTTCATGCTTTTCAACATATATGTGTGCTGTGAACAAGGCTTATCGCCGTAATTTGTCTGCTGCTGACTGTACTCACTGTGAAGGCTTTACAAAAAATATGCTTGATGTTATGGAGTTGCCGACTGCTTCTTTTTCTTGATGACCAAATTGGCTTGTGGCCTACTCAGCCCAAATCACTGCAAACACCTTCCTAGGCTGCAGCCTGGGGGGAAGAAATGTCACATCACCACTCCCCAAGCATTTATATCTTCCCCCAGCATGCACCATAGCCATGAACCGCCTAGTGGTTGCAGGAGGGGACATAAATGTTCATGAGCCCAAGATTGTCACTGCCCCAATGACTACTGTCCTGGGTGCCATTGACACCCAGTGGGAGGAACAGGGAACAGCAGCAACCTTAACCTAGGGAAAAAGCAAAGTGAAAAGACAACAAATTTCCCCTAGGCAAACTACTACCCAAGAGAACTAAATTTACTACACACCTCTAATGACAGGGTGGCTACGCTATCGAGGAACACCAGAAGCAGGTCATAGAAACCAGAATCAAGATGATCCCCCTGATCCAGGCCAAATCCTGGATCACCTAAGCTGGTTTGATGATGTCAATTAAATGCGTGCATAAACCAAGTAAGATCTTCTCATTATCAACAGCGGGGAGTTGTTCTGATGTTTTATTTCTTTGTTCTATTTTGAAAACCAAAAAATATTTGGAGGATATTTACGAAATGATGAGTGCTACTTACTCTGTAGTGCCGTCTGCCCACCTTCCTGCCCACACTGCTTCATGGGTGTTATATTGGGTTAATCCGATCCAGAAATTCTTTCCTGTGATGGCCACCAGTCTCTGGGTAGGACAACATACAACAGATTATTCATTGTCTGATCATCTGTACTCTCAGCACCTTCTACTGGCTTCAGCCAACAGCATTCCAGTTGGAGATATAAATGATAACTGATAGAAGACTTTTACTTTTTCCCATAATCCCAGTTATCTGCCATTGATATCCTCTACACCCCTGTGTCCTTATACTGGACTTCTATATGGGTTACATTGTTTCCATATGGAATTCCATACTCAGACCTCAACTTCATGGTGGAGGCAAGTCACATCAATATATTGTAAATCTCAAAAATACCAATTATGGGGGTTTATTTTATGATAACAAAGTAGAGCATATATGGCTACATCATTTAGTAAGATTAAAAGTGAATTTTGGTCATAAAATCTTTCATTCAAATATATTCTCTAAGAGCCACAAAGGATATGCACTGATCAATCATCTACTAATCAGTGGCAGCCCGTCCATTAGAGGCACTCGAGCGCCACCCCTCTATCTACGGCCGCCACCCCCTCCACCTTCTAGCAAAACAACAATGCGATGCTCTATCCATCGTCGCCGCCACCCCCTATTCATGCTTCCGGCCCCTTTCAGGACACTGGGCGTCTGAATTACAGCAGCGAGAGTGTTTTTTTGGAGCACCTGATTAGAGCCAGAGGTCCTAATAGGCTTCAAAATAGGGTGAACTTGTGGCACAGAGCATTGCGCTACGAGCCCACCCAGGTGTTACAACAGTGAATGAACATTCGCCATTGCAACACTGATCCTCCTCCTGGCCAATCAGGAAGCGGGTCTGATACCCGTCCCCCGATTGGCTGAAAGGACAGGCAATCCTATTGGACGCCTAGGGGGGGGGGAGAAGAAGCACGCTGGAGGCGAGGAGAAGACACAGGAGCCGATACCTGATGCCTGCCGCAGCCTGATGTCCGCTGCTGCCCAATCCCTGTCGCTGCCTGCCACCTAGATGGGGTAAGTGGACTGACCCTCAGACAGAGCGAGCGGGGGGGGCTTTGAGGTGCCACGGGGGGGTGGTTGTTTTCCACTCCCCAAACAAAAAAACACAGGCCACCACTGCTACTAATCCAAGGTGATATGTGTCCGTGTTTCTTAGTGTATATTATTCATTATAACGTTATAACGAAACTGTGAGAACTATCATCAGATGTAGAGCTTTTAAGGACCCTGATACTCGCTTTCTTATTTTAAAGGATTTTCTTGCCCATTTTTATTAAAAGAAAGTTCAGCAAACACAAAAAAAGGTTTCCCTCACAGGAGTTTTCAGCATTTCACTCTTGCTCCAAAACAAACGGTCACTCAGCCTCCAGGCTTGTACATCCAGCACTCCTGCTCTGGCCTTAACCTTAACCTTTATTCCTTGGTCTGTCCCCATAGACTGGATGTTAAGCAACTCTGTTCAAACAGCTAGCAGCCTCTTGCTGCTCTGGATCCCACCTCTCTCCTAGGTGGAGCTCTCCTGACCCCTGGACCAGGCCTCCTCTGTCTGCTGAGTTGGAGCCCAGAACCATGGTCAGGTCATTACTAAAAACTCAGCACACACCTGACCAAGTAGTGTGCTGGTGGTTCTGAATACCTGGACCCAGGATTGGAGATTTCCTCCCACCTGGATCACTTTGAAATCTCCAGGCTCCAGGTCCCAAAACAGACTTTACCAAACACTGAGGAAACAGCAAAGCCAGTTTCCTCTGCCTTACCCAAACTCCCTGGAGCCCCTCAACCTGCCTGGTTAAGAATTCTGGGTCAAAATCGCTTTCTAGACCCTGGCAGGGCAGCACTCTGCCACATAACTTTTAAATATCATACAACTATAATATAAAATATTCCAATCCAATTGAAGTGGTAAGTCCATGAAGTTCAAAAAGTGCTAAACAAGCACAATACCAGCGATATGAATGTTGTTCCGTAAATCAACCAACATCCGATTTCTCAAAATGGGTACCTAAAACTTCATACACACTGCATTTCACCTCTGTGCTTACAGAACTCTCACCTCCAGGTTGATGTCATCAATGCCTGTATATGATAATCCTCCCAGACTGAGATGGTGATCACCTCTTCTCCCTCTTTTGTGCCTCTAGGAGGCACTTTTTGAAATCTTAACTATTTGCACAAGCACCACAATTGTTGACCGTATGGTTTGTAATGTAATTATCTCCTATGATCATCAGTTCCATCTAGTGGCCAAATTGCAGAATTTCTCCTGAACTACATCTATCGACCAAAAATACCACATTATGGCCTATAGGTAGGGTCGACTGCCATAGGAGATAATTATATTACAAATAATATGGCAAACATTTGTGATGCTCGTGAAAAGACATTCTCATAGTGAACACATCCTATGTGTCATTGAGCAGCAGACACTCAGCTTTAATGAAGAGGAACCACCCTCATAATGCATGCAGCACTTATCCCTGTAGGGGTAGCAGAGAATGTACCCAGGTGTCCCAGTATAGTACAGAGGCTGCCACGATCAGTCCTACACACACTGACAATTCAGGCTCAGTCTAGGGGGTGTCTTTTTACTATTTATTGCTGAAGAACTTTTTGGGGTTTGGGGTCACGGGATACTCTAAAATGATAATAGCAGAAATAACGAATTGTGGCAGACCCAACCAGGACAGATGTTTTTGGAGGGGACTGCAGGGTAGCCTCTTGCCTACTGACTATAGGCCCTGGCTTTTGAAGGGGCTCTATTCTTGAAAGGTGTGTGCCTGGGGGACCCTTGGAGTGGTCTTGCTTTGGGTTAGGGTCCATGTCTCCCCAAAACACACAAACTTTGTGAATCTAGGCCGGGGATACAGATTTGTGGTCTTTGTGCCCAAACCAGCAATGACTGCTTTAGACTTTGAGACTCAGAGTAGATGTTGATATAATCAGCTCAAACAACCTGATACTGAGGGTCTCCTGCTATTTTCTTTTAATTAAGGTGTTATGTTTTTTATTGTTAAATATTTCTCTCCCATTGTGTGCCTACCCATTGTTAATTGAGTCACCTATTTTTACTGTCTGTCTGATCATCTCTTGGAGAGGTGAATAATATTGTGACCACTTTACCTTGTTATCGTACTTTGTATCCGGGGCTGTGGGCTTTGGGCTTGGTGCCGAATGGTCTGAGTCGGCACTGAGTCACCTAGGTGGCTAGTGGTTTAATTAGCTTAACCGCTTGCCGACCAGCCACCATCATTATACTGCGGCAGGTTGGCACAGCTGCGCGATTCGCCGTGGGTGTACGTCGGCCGATTTAAGAGCGATAGGGGGTGTGCGCCCACGGCGTAACACCAGAGCCGATGCGGCTGCCATGTCTGCCGGCCACCCACGATCGCTCCACAGAGAGCCAGAATGGGAATCTGTGTATGTAAACAAACAGATCCCTGTTCTGTCAGAGGAGGAGAGACAGATCTGCTGTTCCCAGTGATTAGGAACAGCGATCCTCCAGTCAGTACACTCCCCCCACAGTTAGAAACACCCCCTCGGGGAACATTTAACCCCTTGATCGCTCCCTAGTGTTAACCCCTTCCCTGCCAGTGACATTTGTACAGTAATCAGTGGCTATTTTTAGTTCTGATCGCTGTATAAATGTCACTGGTCCCAAAAAAGTGTCAGAAGTGTCCGATCTGTCTGCCGCAATGTCGCAGTCCCGCTAAAAAATGCCGCCATTACTAGTAAAAAAAAATAAAAAACTAATAAAAATGCCATTTATCTCTCCCCTATTTTGTAGACACTATAACTTTTGCGCAAACCAATCACTATACGCTTATTGTGATTTTATTTACCAAAAATATATAGAAGAATATATATCGGCCTAAACTGATGAAGAAATATGTTTTTTAAAATAGTTTTTTGGATATTTATTATAGCAAAAAGTAAAAAATATTGTTTTTTTTCATAAAATTGTCACTCATTTTTGTTTATAGCGCAAAAAAAAAAAACGTAGAGGTGATCAAATACCACCAAAAGAAAGCTCTATTTGTCGTGTAAAAAAGGACATACATTTTGTTTGGGTAAAACGTCACACGACCGTGCAATTGTCAGTTAAAGCAATGCAGTGCCGTATTGCAAAAAATGGCCTGGTCATTAAGGGGGCAAATTCTTCCGGGGCTCAAGTGGGTAATGTTCATGTTTATGTTGGCTGTTCCTTAGCTATGTTAATTATATAACTGGTTGCAGTTTGTATTGTTAGGATAATGTGATCAAACTCTTATCTGATCTTGCACGGCATATATTCTGTATGAAGTTATAATAAAGAATTCCAGTTCCAGTTTGCATCTTAGTGTCACCTAGTCTTGGGAGCTCAGCTATAATACCTGGTTCCTGGGTCCAGACTAGAAGAAGCTATATGGGGGATGATGTGAAGTGGAGCAGATGACACTATTAAGGAGGTGGGGGACATGGAACACTATTCCCCCTGGGATCTTTGATTTCCTCTATGCTGTCCAGGTAGATCTCAACCTCTAAAAGGTTGCCTACCCTTACTCTAATACATCCACACACCGCCATTTATATCCGTGTTTGTATGTATGCAGAGCTTGGGTTTTCTGGATGGGAAAATACACTAGAATTTACATTTCAAGTCCTCAGGAGTTCATAGACAGGAGGCCTATGCTATTCAGATTGTAGCAGAACTTTACACCTAGCTGTGTCATGTGACCTGGATGACACTTTCTTACCTGAAGTGTATCTAGGATTAATGCTGCAAACATATTTATTGGGCCCCCCACCAGTGACAGATGGCCTATAATAAACCCCAATTTATATATGAGGCCACCAAAGTCTAATGCCCTGTACACACGGTCGGACTTTGTTCGGACATTCCGACAACAAAATCCTTCTGATGGATGTTGGCTCAAACTTGTCTTGCATACACACGGTCACACAAAGTTGTCGGAAAATCCGATCATTCTGAACGCGGTGACGTAAAACACGTACGTCGGGACTATAAACGGGGCAGTGGCCAATAGCTTTCATCTCTTTATTTATTCTAAACATGCGTGGCACTTTGTCCGTCGGATTTGTGTACACACGATCGGAATTTCCGACAACGGATTTTGTTGTCGGAAAATTTTGTATCCTGCTCTCAAACTTTGTGTGTCGGAAAATCCGATGGAGCCCACACACGGTCGGAGTTTCCGACAACATGCTCCGATCGGACATTTTCCATCGGGAAATCCGACTGTGTGTACGGGGCATAAGGCCCATATCACACTTGAGACCCTTCCACTGGTGACAACTAACAAGGCTCAAGTGACATCAACTTAAAGCAACAAGCTGTAGTCAGTCTGGCGGAATTATTACAGTGGCCATGGGCCTGGTCAGAGACTCAATTTCCTCCTCGTGAATTGCCGCTGTGAGTCGATGCACCAAAACAACAGGAGCTTCTCTTCCACCAAATCTAAGCTAGATCAGACCAGTAGATTCATGTACATACAGTGCCTGGAAAACTCTCCACTTTCCAACCCAAACCCAATCTTCACAATCACTCTTCAGATATAGACTGGACCACTTTAAAAGTGGCCCCATTGCAGCGGATTGGGGGATCATTCCTGCTGTGGTTCTGATGCTGCCTCTTCTAATCTTTTATCTGAACCACGGTCAGACTCATGGGGCATCTAATATTTTGGGATATCAATAATATTACGACAAATAAAAGTTTATACATTGTGACAGCGATGTGCCCTGCCATGGTGAGAGAAGGGTTTTCTATCACCTGGAATTCTCATCCAGGCAGGCCGAGGATCTCCAGGGTGCTTGTGCCATTTAGAGGAAATTGGCTTTTCAGTTTCCTCATCGGTTGGTAAAACTCGGTTTGGGACCTGGAGTTCAGATATTTAACAGATATTTGGGAGGGTGTGTGCTGGGCTTTTAAGCGAATTGTGACTATGGTTCTGGGCTAACAGAGGAGGTCTATATCAAGCAGTCAGGAGGGCTCCACCTAGGAGAGAGGTGGGAGCCAGAGCTGTATGGGGCTGCTAAGAGTATAGATGAAGGGATAGGACCAGTGGCGGTGTGTCCATAAGGGCGCACGGGCGCTGCCCCCTTTCTCCAGCCACCCCCTCTATGATCAATGGATAAATTCATTCATTGCATGAATCTATCCATGGCCGCCGCTGCCACCCACTATTCAGAGGTTTGAGACCCTTTTCGAGTGCAGGGCACCTGAATTACAGCAGCGGGGGGTGTTTTTGAAGCACTTGATTAGAGCCATGGGCTCTAATAGGCGTAAAAAAAGGTGACCTGCGAGCGCCATGCTTGGTGCTCGCAGTTTACCCAGGTGTATTAGAACAGCGAATGAATATTCGCTGTCTTAACACTGAACCGCCTCTCTGCCAATCAGGTGCTTGGGTCTGTTACCCATCACCTGATTGGCTGAAATGACAGGCGCTGTGATTAGATGCCTATAAGGCATCTAATCGCCTATAGGAGAGGACGGGAGAAGACGTATGGAGGACACCACTCGCCACCACCACCCGCTGCCCCACCGAGAGAGGGTAAGTGCTGGGCAGATGGCGAGCAGGCAGGGGGGTCACAGTGGCGGCATTTGATGGCACAGTGGGAGCAATTAAAATTGGGTAAGAAAAGCCCTTCAAAAGAAGAAGAGTCCCTAAATATCTGCCAATTGAAGCAAGTTCTTACTATATATATATATATATATATATATATATATATATATATATATATATATATATATATATATATATATATGAGTATGTCATCAACTGTTCTCCACCCCACACCCCCAATCATCAAGACTGACCCGTATGGTCTTCTCCTTCACTAGAGCCAGTCTGGAGCCACGTTCTGTGCAGTCTTTAATGCTGTCTTCATGGTGTTTCTGGTTTTCAGAGAAGAAATAACACTTATCATAAATGCTGATCCAAAGGTCCGGACATCTAGGTGTCTTTCCTGAGATATGGAATAGAGAGTGTGCCGTCACTGAGTAAGCAAACAAATAAAATCTTTAGTCAAAAGAGCATACGGGCAAAAAGTGGAGGCAATAAACTTTTTATAGTGGGAGTCCATGTCCTGGAATACTGCTGCAATGCTGATAATCTATCCACCACAAGTATTTGACTGGACGGACAAGGTGATTACCCTTTTCCCCTATCATAAGCAAGGATTCCTCCCACTGGCACTGTATGTGGCGGGGGCTGAATAAGTGTAGGTGGCCAGGATGGTAAGTATGTTGTCTCTTATTTCTGCAGGTATTTCTATTTGCTTTGTTTTTACCCAACATATCTGTCTTCTGTCTGTCACAAGGACACTCAATATCTGGTCTTTCAGTCTGGATAGTAATGAGAAGGGAGGATGATTTCTGGATGGTGATTGGATTAGACAATGATTTCTGGTTGATGATGGGAAGGGAGGACAATTTCTGCTTGGTGATAGGAAGGGAGGATTATTTGCCATTGGTAATGGAATGGGAGGACAATTTCTAGTTGATGATGAGAAGGGAAAACAATTTTCTGGTTGGTGATGGGAAGGGAGGACAATTTCTGGATGGTGATGAGAAGATGATTTCTGGTTGATGATGGGATGGGAGGACAGTTTACGGTTGGTTAAAGGAGGAATATTTTTGCCTGGTGATGGGAAGGCAGGACAATTCCTAGATGGTGACGTAAAGTGAGGTTGATTTCTGGTTGCTGGTGGGATGGGAGAATGATTTCTGGTTGGTGACGGGAGGGGAGGATGATTTCTGGTTGATGATGGGAAGGGAGAATTATATCTGGTTGGTGATGAAAGGGAGCATGCTTTTTGGTTAGTGATGGGAAGGGAGGACAATTATTGGTTGCTGATGGGATGGATGATTTCTGGTTGGTAATGGGAGAAGAGGATGATTCCTGGTTGGTGATGGGAAGGGAGGATGATTCCTGGTTGGTGATGGGAGAGGAAGATGATGTTGGGTTGGTGATGGGAGGGGAGGATGATTTCTTGTTGGTGATGGGAAGGGAGGATAATTTCTGGTTGGTGATGGGAGAAGAGGATGATTCCTGGTTGGTGATGGGAAGGGAGGATGATTCCTGGTTGGTGATGGGAGAGGAGGATGATTTCTGGTTGGTGATGGGAGGGGAGGATGATTTCTTGTTGGTTATGGGAAGGGAGGATAATTTCTGGTTGGTGATGGGAAGGGAGGGTGATTTCTGGTTGGTGATGGGAGGAGAGGATGATTTCTGGTTGGTGATGGGAAGGGAGGATGATTTCTGGTTGGTGATGGGAAGGGAGGATAATTTCTGGTTGGTGATGGGAAGGGAGGATAATTTCTGGTTGGTGATGGGAAGGGAGGGGGATTTCTGGTTGGTGATGGGAGGAGAGGATGATTTCTGGTTGGTGATGGGAAGGGAGGATGATTTCTGGTTGGTGATGGGAGAGGAGGATGAATTTTGGTTGGTGATGGGAGGGGAATATGATTTCTTGTTGGTGATGGGAAGGGAGGATAATTTCTGGTTGGTGATGGGAAGGGAGGGTGATTTCTGGTTGGTGATGGGAGGAGAGGATGATTTCTGGTTGGTGATGGGAAGGGAGGATGATTTCTGGTTGGTGATGGGAGAGGAGGATGAATTTTGGTTGGTGATGGGAGGGGAATATGATTTCTTGTTGGTGATGGGAAGGGAGGATAATTTCTGGTTGTTGATGGGAGGGGAGGGTGATTTCTGGTTGGTGATGGGAGAGGAGGATGATTTTTGGTTGGTGATGGGAGGGGAGGATGATTTCTTGTTGGTTATGGGAAGGGAGGATAATTTCTGGTTGGTGATGGGAGGGGAGGATGATGAGGACATTGTGGAACAATCTTTTGATACTGATCTCTAACGCTCCTCAGTTCTCACCCAGCAAGAATCATCACCAGATACTACAGACTTCAGTCAGAAATGTTAAAGGTAAATCTTGCCATTTTTACCTAGTTTTGTCTGATTGGTCACGGGGAGGAATTCAAGACATTTCTCCCATTCTTCCTTCAACAAACTTTTTTGCAGATCGGAGAAGTTACTGGTGACAAATCCATCTTCCCTTGTACCTGCAGACAATACACAATAATGTTAAAAATAAAAATGTTAAAAAGCAACTCTGGTCACTTCATTCAATCACATTAGGTACTACAAAGGAAGTCAGTGCTTGGGGACAGCTCCCCCATATGTCACTGATTGTGAGTCCCACTGTGATTGATGTCTGAACAATGAAGTACTGTATATCTACTAAAGGTCTACTCGCCCCACGTAATCATAATACTGGCCCAGATAGCAAATGCCCCAACCCTGTCTTTCTCTGTGTGGCATCTTCTCCAGTATCTCCAGCAATAGCTATTCAGCTAACACAAACCTGGAAAAATCGAAAGAGTATAGGCGATGACAACATATATAAGCCAAGGTTTGAATTGTCTGGGTTTGTGTATCTATTGTAAAGCACTGGCTGGCAGGACTGTGCACAATATACACGTGTCACCTTGGTTTCTCACCAGGATCCAGGATTTGTCACTGAACTTGAGAAGAAAATCAGATCTCAAGAAGTTCACTTCTGAGTCCTGGAGTGCAGAGGCTTTATAGAGCTTTGAGTGGGAAAAGTCTCCATTTCTAGGTCCACATCATTTCTGGTAGCCAAATCTTAAGTAGCCTCAGCAAAGTAGCTTATAACCACGCTGCTAGAATCAGAACCTTTAACCGAGGACTTTCACTCCACTTACAAAATTATATAACCCAAAACAGTGCTGCGCTACTAAGTAGATAATATAAAATATAAACTTGATGAATTCATAAGTGCAAACATAATTAATTAAGTCCACTGAATATGATAAGTGAATCAAAGTTCATAAAGATAAACTGGTGACTGATTGAAGTGGATCCAAACATATACTATTTCACCCAAAGTGCAAGTTTCACACCACGTGACGTCAGAGGAAGGCGGGGCCATCTGTTTACGTCACCGGGTGGCCCTGCTCTCAGTTATAAAACAGCTGTCATCAAGAAGAGGCGGGAGCCTCCCATGAAGGCGGAGTTCTTGCATTTTTTTTTTGAGTCGTCAGACGCTGTGATCGAAGATGAATGGACATCGCGGGACAGTTTTTTTTCTTTTTTAAAAGGACTTGTCGCAGATTGTCTACTGTCATTTTTACCATTTGACACTTTTTTTGGTGAATGAGTAGGGGTACAATGTACCCGATACCCATTCACATGGGGGGTGGGATCTGGGGTCCCCTTGTTAAATGGGGCTTCCAGATTCCTATATTCCCGCCACCCGCATACCCCCACAAACACCAGGCAAGGATTGTGATGATGAGGCCCTTGTCCCCATCAGCATGGGGACAAGGTTTTTGGGGGGACCCCAAAACACCCTCCCAATGTGGAGGGCATGTGGCCTGGTATGGTTCAGGAGGGGGTGCTCTCTCGTCCCCCCTTTTCCTGCAGCCTGCCAGGTTGCATGCTTGAATAATGGTCTGGTATGGATTGGGGGGGCATTTTTTTTATTTTGGTGCAGGGTTCCCCTTAAAATCCATACCAGACCTGAAGAGCCTGGTATGGGTTTTTGGGGGGACCCCTACGCCATTAAAAAACAAATTGGCGCAGGGTTCCCCTTAATATCCATACCAGACCTGAAGGGCCTGTTATGGATTTTGGGGGGACCCCCACACATTTTTTTTTATTTTGATGCGGGATTCCCCTTAATATTCATACCAGACACAAAGGGCCTGGTAATGGACTGGGGGGAACCCATGCCCTTTTTTTCAATGATCTTTATCTATATTGCTGGAACCTGACAATTCAATACAGCTGCGTTCAGTTTTAAATGAGTTTTTTTCCTTTAGAAATGTCATTTTGCTGTGGTACTGTTCTAAACACGCGCCAAAAACTGCACCACTTTACAGGCATACTATAGACACCCCCCAGGCATGATATTTAAAGGAATATTACAATTTTATTGTTTCACTTTAAGCATTATTAAAATCACTGCTCCTGAAAAAACAACCATTTAAAAAAAATCTTTTTGCAATGATACATGTCCCCTGGGGCAGGACCCGGGTCCCCAAACACTTTTTATGACAATAACTTGCATATAAGCCTTTAAAATGAGCACTTTTGGTTTTTCATATTAGTGTCCCACAGACTTTAACGGTGTTCCGCGGCTTTCAAATTTGCTGCAAACAACGCATATTGTTCGCTGTTCAGCGAACAGGCCAACACTCACTTTTCCCATTGACTCGAACATCGGGCTCATCCCTATCCACCAGTATCACAGACTGCTCACCTCACATATGAGTCAAATCAGCAGTGTTCCCCTCTGGGGATAATGAAGATTATTGGCGTGGTGTGGAAACTCAACCTCCTTTATCCCAGGCACCTTCTTTGGGCTCTACGAAAGCCCGATCATCTTACCAAATAGGATGTAATATGCAAAAAAGAAGGCAACATCTAGTGCTGTCCATCTGAGATAATTTAATAGTATAAAAATGGTAGCTACACTCACAAGTTTGGCACAATAAGCCTGTGCTAGCTATAACAGCATTCAGACAACCTAGTCTTGAGATGGCTGCGATGTGACATCAGTACCCAGGCTCCGCCTCTAGATGCGTGTCGTCAGGGCGTTGACTTCTTTAGTAGGGGTCAAACTACGTGTGTGTCGAAGGGGGGTTGACTTCTGCTGTAGGGGGTCTCCCTACTGCAGAAGTCAACGCCCTGACGACACGCGTCTAGGGGGCGGAGCCTGCATACTGATTTCACATCGCAGCCATCTCGAGGCTAGGTTGTCTGAATGCTGTTACAGCTAGCACAGCCTTATTGTACCACACTTGTGAGTGTACCTACCATTTTTATACTATTAAATCTCAGATAGAGAGCACTAGATGTTGCCTTCTTTTTTGCATATTACATCCTATTTGGTAAGACGATCGGGCTTCCGGAGAACCCACAGAAGGTGCCTGGGATAAAGGAGGTTGAGTGTCCACACCACGCCAGTAATCTTCATTATCCCCAGAGGGGAACACTGCTGATTTGACTCAGATGTGAGGGTAGCAGTCTGTGATACTGGTGGAGCACTAGCATTGTTCTGAAAAAAGTGCACTTTGGGTGAATTGGTATATGTTTGGATCCACTTCAATCAGCCATCTGTTTATCTTTATGAACTTTGATTCACTTATCATATTCAGTGGACTTAATTAATTATGTTTGCACTTATGAATTCATCAAGTTTATATTTTATATTATCTACTTAGTAGTGCAGCACTGTTTTGGTTTTTTAAAATATACAATGTTAACCTAACACAACCCTGGAAGGCGTGCAAGGCTCTCTTAGCATAGATGGACCTTAATGTATCACCAGAGAACGTTATACCAGAGGTTAGGATGTCAGAGACTCTATCGGATGCTCAATTTCTGAAATGAGCTATGAGAGCCAGCAGCAATCTACTATCCAAGATTGGGTTATATTTACAGCCCAAGGTCTCTGTATTTTTACCCAATGGCCTCTTTCAATATAGACAGTATAAACAATAGCCCCACCCCTGAGGAGTTGTTTACCTGAGACTCTGAGAACTATCAATACTGACTGCAGAGTGGCACACATCAACAGCAATGCCATGAGCAGCGCAGGGACAAGGCAATTACTGTAGGATAGTCCAGGGGCCACATTCCTATCTCTGGATGATATAGGGCCCACATGTGCAAAATGAGATTTCTTCGGAGCCTCCTGGTAGCAGCTGGATAAATCAGGGGTCACATGCCCAGAAGAAGGTCCTGGAAATACACAGAGAACATAGAACTGTGAATGATGGTTATGATACATTCTGAGCAGTGTGTATGTTAGGTTATGGGTCTCTCCAAATCCTTTATTAATGGTATAGATCAGCCCCGGAGCAGAAGGAACTTTAGTGGAGGGGCCGCATGACTGGGGGGGACGCTGTTTTAGATGCACCAGTAGTGGGCAGCAAGTGGGAGGTATAGCTGCGGGACTCAGGGCTGTGCCTGTAGTCTTTCTTAGCATGAGGATAGGGCGGGGCTTATTATTCGGGCACAGCGTGTAAGAGTTAACACACAAACTTAGTGTTTTCCCTCCCTCCCTGTTTTTTCTGTGCTTTCTGTTGTTTCAGGTACTAGTGGCAGGGGTCTCTGGTTCCTTTAGGTAGGAATGGTGATTGTATATATATCTATATAGATCTATAGATCTATATAGATATATATAGATCTATAGATCTATATAGATATATAATATATGGTGTGGTACAGGTTGGGGCCTATCTTGGTATGGGTACCTTCCCCATCTGGTAATATGGACTATCGGTCATCGAGCTGAAGGTGCAAAAAGGTGGTAAGCATTTGTCACTGAGCTGGATCGATTGCAGCTAGGGGCCAGGATGCTGTAGTGTGGTCGTGGTGGTCAGCCAATGAGATAGTGGTACCTTCTTTCAGGAACCTCAGACGCAGCAGAAAAATGTTTTTGGTTATAAATATACAGTGGGGGCGGAAAGTATTCATACCCCCTTAAAATTTTCACTCTTTGTTATATTGCTGCCATTTGCCAAAATCACCTAAGTTCATTTTTTTTCCCTCATTAATGTACACACAGCACCCCATATTGTACACACAGCCCCCCATATTGTACACACAGCACCCCATATTGTACACACAGCGCCCCATATTGTACACACAGCCCCCCATATTGTACACACAGCACCCCATATTGTACACACAGCGCCCCATATTGTACACACAGCACCCCATATTGTACACACAGCACCCCATGTTATACACACAGCACCCCATATTGTATACACAGCGCCCCATATTGTACACACATCACCCCATATTATACACAAAGCACCTCATATTGTACACACATCACCCCATATTATACACACAGCGCCCCATATTGTACACACATCACCCCATATTATACACACAGCGCCCCATATTGTACACACATCACCCCATATTATACACACAGCGCCCCATATTGTACACACATCACCCCATATTATACACACAGCACCCCATATTGTACACACAGCCCCCCATATTGTGCACACAGCTCCCCATATTGTACACACAGCCCCCCATATTGTACACACAGCACCCCATATTGTACACACAGCACCCCATATTATACACAAAGCACCCCATATTGTACACACAGCACCCCATATTATACACACAGCACCCCATATTGTACACACAGCACCCCATATTGTACACACAGCACCCCATATTGTACACACATCACCCCATATTATACACAAAGCACCCCATATTGTACACACAGCACCCCATATTATACACACAGCACCCCATATTGTACACACAGCACCCCATATTGACAGAAAAACACAGAATTGTTGAAATTTTTGCAGATTTATTAAAAAAGAAAAACTGAAATATCACATGGTCCTAAGTATTCAGACCCTTTGCTGTGACACTCATATATATAACTCAGGTGCTGTCCATTTCTTCTGATCATCCTTGAGATGGTTCTACACCTTCATTTGAGTCCAGCTGTGTTTGATTATACTGATTGGACTTTATTAGGAAAGCCACACACCTGTCTATATAAGACCTTACAGCTCACAGTGCATGTCAGAGCAAATGAGAATCATGAGGTCAAAGGAACTGCCTGAAGAGCTCAGAGACAGAATTGTGGCAAGGCACAGATCTGGCCAAGGTTACAAACAACATTTCTGCTGCACTTAAGGTTCCAAAGAGCACAGTGGCCTCCATAATCGTTAAATGGAAGATGTTTGGGACAACCAGAACCCTTCCTAGAGCTGGCCGTCCGGCCAAACTGAGCTATCAGGGGAGAAGAGCCTTGGTGAGAGAGGTAAAGAAGAACCCAAAGATCACTGTGGCTGAGCTCCAGAGATGCAGTCAGTAGACGGGAGAAAGTTGTAGAAAGTCAACCATCACTGCATCCCTCCACCAGTCGGGGCTTTATGGCAGAGTGGCTGACGGAAGCTTCTTCTCAGTGCAAGACACATGAAAGCCCGCATGGAGTTTTCTAAAAAAAACACCTGAAGGACTCCAAGATGGTGAGAAATAAGATTTGTTGGTCTGATGAGACCAAGATAGAACTTTTTGGCCTTAATTCTAAGTGGTATGTGTGGAGAAAACCAGGCACTGCTCATCACCTGTCCAATATGGTCCCAACAGTGAAGCATGGTGGTGGCAGCATCATGCTGTGGGGGTGTTTTTCACGGACAGGATGACTGGTTGCAATAGAGGTAAAGATGAATGCGGCCAAGTACAGGGATATCCTGGACGAAAACCTTCTCCAGAGTGCTCAGGACCTCAGACTGGGCCGAAGGTTTACCTTCCAACAAGACAATGACCCTAAGTACACAGCTAAAATAATGAAGGAGTGGCTTCACAACAACTCCGTGACTGTTCTTGAATGGCCCAGCCAGAGTCCTGACTTAAACCCAATTGAGCATCTCTGGAGAGACCTAAAAATGGCTCCACCAACGTTTACCATCCCCCCTGACAGAACTGGAGAGGATCTGCAAGGAGGAATGGCAGAGGATCCCCAAATCCAGGTGTGAAAAACTTGTTGTATCTTTCCCAAAAAGACTCATCAAAAGGAGCTTCTACTAAATACTGAGCAAAGGGTCTGAATACTTAGGACCATGTGATATTTCAGTTTTTCTTTTTTAATAAATCTGCAAAAATGTCAACAATTCTGTGTTTTTCTGTCAATATGGGGTGCTGTGTGTACAATATGGGGGGCTGTGTGTACAATATGGGGTGCTCTGTGTACAATATGGGGTGCTGTGTGTACATTATGGGGTGCTGTGTGTACAATATGGGGTGCTGTGTGTACAATATGGGGTGCTGTGTGTACAATATGGGGTGCTGTGTGTACATTATGGGGTGCTGTGTGTACAATATGGGGTGCTGTGTGTACATTATGGGGTGCTGTGTGTACAATATGAGGTGCTGTGTGTACAATATGGGGTGCTGTGTGTACAATATGGGGTGATGTGTGTACAATATGGGGGGCTGTGTGTACAATATGGGGTGCTGTGTGTACAATATGGGGTGCTGTGTGTACAATATGGGGGGCTGTGTGTACAATATGGAGTGCTGTGTGTACAATATGGGGTGCTGTGTGTACAATATGGGGGGCTGTGTGAACAATATGGGGTGCTGTGTGTACAATATGGGGTGATGTGTGTACAATATGGGGGGCTGTGTGTACAATATGGGGTGCTGTGTGTACAATATGGGGTGCTGTGTGTACAATATGGGGTGTTGTGTGTACAATATGGGGTGCTGTGTGTACAATACGGGGTGCTGTGTGTACATTAATGAGGAAAAAAATGAACTAAAATAAATGATTTTAGCAAATGGCTGCAATATAACAAAGAGTGAAAATGTATGGGGGTCTGAATACTTTCCGTCTCCACTGTATATATATATATATATATTAAAATAAGAACGTTATTTTTATACAATTTTGTTGTTTGGAATTAATAAATGGGACATTGTTGGCCATTTAATCCAGACAGTGTTATGTGTTTCATTGGTAAATTAAGATTAATTAGGGGGGTTTGTAAATGGGGGTAGTGGTCAGGGCAGCTAACATATCAGCCTTCCACCAGTCATGTAAAAGTCAGTGGGGAGCAGTTGACAACTCCAGACACTATGGAGCTCTGCCTGGTGTGGAGGTATTTCACAGAGACGGGCAGTAGGGGTCATTTCCAGGAGCACTCAACACCACCAAGATCCACATACTCAGGTCCGTAGATAACTTTTTGTTCTGGGGGTCAGCAGCAGGTACTAAGTAAAAGTCTTTTTAAATAAAATAAATTGAGCCAAAATTATAAAGACTGGAAAAAGGAAAAACAATATGTGTTGCCCCTAGTAAGCAATCACATCCTTAATTGTATTTTATGAGGTCCTTTAGAAAATCAAACCTGATTTCAGTTTTTTCCTTCTTCCAGTTTTTGTGAAAGCTGCCCAGTAAGGTTGGCTATTATCCAGTATTAGTGTCCAAACTGAATAGGTACAAAGTGAGTGTGCTGCCTACATACAAGGAGATGGAGCCTTTTGCACCTCCTCGGTAAGGTTGGCTATTATGGTGCAAAGTGCACCATGTCGTGTCAGACAGAACTCACTGACTTTTTTTACTTTTAAAGATTTAAAAAAAAGGGGGGAATGCACTGCCTACCACAAGGTGGCGCCCTGTAATCGCCAATTTTACTGGGCAGGTACAAAGGGCGCCATCTTGTGGAAGGCAGCACACTCATTGTGTTCACATTAGCTTAATTTTCAATTAATCACAGAATAATAATAAAAAATAAAAAAAAAATCAACTGAAAAATGACCAGCCTTGAATACACAGACTTTTTTGAGGCTAGGTTCACATCTAAGCGGGTGCGAGAAGGTGTGTAATTGCCCACCTTCCTGCACTGGCAGAGGATAAACACACTACTGCTTAGGAGATTTGCGGAGATACACTGCAATGCGGGAAACCCTCAATCCACGCACGTTTCATGCACCTCATTCAAATCGCACCCCCTTGCAATCTGCAGTGGGTGTCAGTGCTATCGTAAAGTGGTTGTAAATCCCCCCCCCCCAAAAAAACAAAAAACTGCAAGACAAAGACATAATGTGCTAGTATGCATAGCATACTAGCGGATTATGAATTACTTACCTGAGATTGAAGCCTCCCCCCAGCTGTCCTCGTACACCGCTTCGGCCGGCGACATCGCTCCTGGAGTTACTTCTGGGTATCGCGGGCTCCGGCACTGTGATTGGCTGGAGCTGCAATGACGTCACTCCCGTGCATGCGGGTAACGGAACACTAGCTGAAGCGATGGCACGGACGTGCCGTATGCTGATACAGGGGATATCTCCTAAACAGTGCAGTTTTAGGAGCTATCCAGGGTAGCTACAGGTAAGCTGTATTATAGACTTACCTGTAGCAAAAAGTGGTTGTTAAGGGTTTGCAACCACTTTAACGACACCGCAAGCTAAGGTTGCAAAACAGTGTGTTTGCCTGCACCAGATCGCATTCACAAAATGACCATGCAAATCGGTTGCAGTGCGGCTCCAAAATTGGCGCATGCATGACTTTGGTGCGTTTTGAGCCCATTCAAAATGAATGGGCCTTGATTGCACCGCAATCAGCACAGTAAGCCTGGTTTCACACTACAGTTTGCATGTAAATCCCACAGGAACTGCACCGCATTCCTGTGCAATTCACATGCGATTCTGTGTGGTGTGATTTGAGAACATTTTGAATGGGCTGAATCGCACCACATCGCACCAAAGAAGTGCAAGCACCTTTTTTTTTTTAAAACCAACCATGCGATCTGGTTCGGACAAACACTGCATTTGTGACCTTCTTTTGGGGAGTTAACTTTGAGCTGACACCTGCAGCAGATCAAAAACACAGTGCGATTGCAATGTGGTGCGGAAACGCACAAGGATCACAGTGTTTCCTGTACCACATATGTATGAACCAGGGGTAAAACAGGGCCAAGGCATACCACTGAGGGCAGCAGAAAGTCCAGCCTGGCTCTGGCATTGGCAGACAAGTTGTGGCGCCAACTGATGAACCAGAAAGCCGGTGAGCATCACAACAAGCTTGCCATTGCCAGGCTGGACTGTCAGTAACACAAGCAAAAGAGAACTCAGCTTAGCCTCAGTCAACTGTCAGTAACACAAGCCATGCAACATTTAGCCCAGCCAGCTTCAATCACATACTTTGCCAGTTGCAACACAGAATCACAGACAGTCTCTCGCTGACTCGCCATTACCTGGTATGAAGAGCAGAATGCCAGCATCAGCACAGCAGTCTGAGCAGTGGTAAGTCTGAGGACACTCTCTGAGACTCCCTGAGACTAGTCCAGAAGAGAAAGAGGGACATACCTGGGCAGGACAACAGCAGTTCATCCATGTGGGGGGCCGGCGGCTACACAGCACTTTACAAGCACTCTGCGCTCCAGGGTCCAGGCAAAGCTCCTCTCCCAAGTCCAAGGTGGGAGTGGCATTGCAAGCCAACGGGAATACATGGAGTGTAGTGGGCAGGACTACACGCACCACCGGCTCCCACTGTGCTGCCTGGTGATAGATCTGTCAGCCTTCAGCCCGAGCCCAATAGACCAGCCTGGTGGTGCACCACAACATGCGTGCGGGTATGCCTAATGATCTATTACACTTGCTGTAGCGGCATTATTACACTCAGTGTGCCACTGACTGCAGTGCTGCCTGTCGCTGGTGCCATGTGCGGCTGCAGATCAGGGATGCCATGCATTTCATTTTGGCCCTGGGGGGGTTTGAACACCCCTGACTCCCACCTTATCTACGCCCCTGCACATGCTGTACATATGTTGTCTCAAATAGGTGGAGCAATTAGAAGGATATGGTAAGGAACTCTTCATGGAGCAATGAGAAGGATATTGTAATGAAATCTTCATGGAGCAATGAGAAGGATATTGTAATGAACTCTTCATGGAGCAATGAGAAGGATATAGTGATGAACTCTTCATGGAGCAATGAGAAGGATATTGTAATGAACTCTTCATGGAGCAATGAGAAGGATATTGTAATGAACTCTTCATGGAGCAATGAGAAGGATATTGTAATGAACTCTTCATGGAGCATTGAGAAGGATATGGTAATGAACTCTTCATGGAGCAATGAGAAGGATATTGTAATGAACTCTTCATGGAGCAATGAGAAGGATATTGTAATGAACTCTTCATGGAGCAATGAGAAGGATATAGTAATGAACTCTTCATGGAGCAATGAGAAGGAAATGGTAAGGAACTCTTCATGGAGCAATGAGATGGATATGGTAAGGAACTCTTCATGGAGCAATGAGAAGGATATGGTAAGGAACTCTTCATGGAGCAATGAGAAGGATATAGTAATGAACTCTTCATGGAGCAATGAGAAGGATATTGTAATGAACTCTTCATGGAGCAATGAGAAGGATATTGTAATGAACTCTTCATGGAGCAATGAGAAGGATATAGTAATGAACTCTTCATGGAGCAATGAGAAGGATATAGTAATGAACTCTTCATGGAGCAATGAGAAGGATATAGTAATGAACTCTTCATGGAGCAATGAGAAGGATATTGTAATGAACTCTTCATGGAGCAATGAGAAGGATATTGTAATGAACTCTTCATGGAGCATTGAGAAGGATATGGTAATGAACTCTTCATAGAGCAATGAAAAGGATATAGTAATGAACTCTTCATGGAGCAATGAGAAGGATATAGTAATGAACTCAGCATGGAGAAATGAGAAGGATTTAATAATGAGCTCTGCTTGTTATCTTTACAATGGCATTCCATTGCTTTGACACGTTTTTAGGGATTGAGTAGTTGAGAGGTGAGATTTGGTTGCTGATAGGCTTAGGTTGGGTTTGTGAGGATGTCTTGGCTGTTGAAAGCATGTTGGATAGTTCAACTGTGGGCAGGGCTTAACACACACAGTTGGGGAACTGAAATAAGATCTTGTTAGTGCCCCCAGAGGCGGGCAAGGGCTGTGGTCACGTGAACCTAATAGGCAGCGCGCTAGATTAAAAGCAAGGCTCCTCTTAGAGAGCTTTGTTAACTCTTTGTAATCCATGGCCAAACTACTCTGGACACATATGCACTACAGGTACACTTCTGTTAGACTTTACCACTCTCCTGGTGTGCAGCATTTCTGAACCAGTACCGCAGATCTTGTACCAGTCTCCACCAACACAGCAGTCCCATCACCTCACCTCCAGTGACCATGATCCCTTATGTTACTATTGTATACAAGAAGCATACTTCTATAATCCCATGCTTGTTCTCCTCCCATGGCCTCACTTCAACTCTTGTGACTCACAAGCTAGTTCCAGGTACTCTGTGCTGCAAAGTAAGTCCCAGTGTGTAGGGAACTGGTCGCCAAACAAGGGGCCAAGCATCAAACCCCTTCACTATTAGAGTCTCCTTCTCCTCAGCCATGTCACCTGCTTCCTGGCTGGTTGGCTGCATAAGCATAGGCATAGGCTACAAGTACTGTAGTCATTAGCAACGGCAATATAGCCTCCTAAGGACAGCTCTCTGCTCTTTATACCTCTGTACTGTATCTTCTCTAACTTATCTTGTCCTCTGAAATAAGCCCTGTTCTTTGATATGCCATGCATGCTCTCCTTTAATGACTTAAAGGGGTTGTAAACCCTTGAGGTTTTTCACCTTAATGCATTTTATGCATTAAGGTGAAAAACCTTCTGTAGTTCAGCAGCACCCCAGAGCCCCCCTTTTTCTTACCTGAACCCGATCGTTCCAGCAACAGGGACAAGCACTGCAGCTCCAGATGCTGCCTCGGGTCCTCATTGAATAGATTGATTAGCAGCTCTCGCTGCTGTCAATAAAATCCAGTGACACAGGAGTTGGGGGGGCAAGGTCGAGTCCTGCTGTCTGTGTCAAAGGACGCAGCATCAGGACTCAGGAGCGCGCCCGCACGAGTGCCCCTCCATGGAATGCGGCTCTCCGTGGGGGGCAGTCGATGCAGGGAGAAGCCAGGAGTGCTGCTGGGGGACCCCAGAAGTGGAGGATTGGGGCCACTCTGTGCAAAACCCTTGTGCACAGAGGAGGTATGTATGACATGTTTGTTTTTTGTTTTTTAAAGGAACCTTTACAACCCCTTTAAGGCCAGGCAATTCAACTGAACAATACAGTTCTTTCACTAAAGAAGTTGGAGGTAACAAAGGGACAGTTCTCCATGAAATCTCCGCACACATTCCTGACAAAGTTCTCAAGGTAATGTGGGATCCTCCGCTCAAAGAGGGAGCTTAAAACCAGAGTGCTTGTGTCTCATTACCTCCAGGAAGAGAAGAGCCCCAGGTGCTGGATAAATGCTGATGCAAGTAGAAGAGAACAAGAAGATCTGGACAGCCGCACACCGGAATGGATAAATCTGTTTTTTTTATTCAAAATACAGGATCATGGCGTACAGAAAACACGACTGTGGGGTGGTACAAGAATAGTTGACGCGTTTCGCACTTACACCAAGTGCTTACTTATAGCTATTTTCTATGTTCTCAAGGTGCCCCTGTTGCAGTGCCACATGAGGTAGTTATGCCTTATTTAGGTAGTAAAGTCCATTAGAAGCCTTTTGTGAGGCAAGAGTCAATTGTATGCAGTAAATCCATAGTTTGGTAGCAATATACTCTAACTGTTAGTAAATCCATAACTGGCAGCATACGTCTATGTAAGTCCTGGCCCCTCAGGAACTCCAACTGAGCTTCTGTAAGGGGTGCTGAGTGGCAGGGACCACCAACCGAACCCCCCCCCCCGGCCCCGGGAGTCAGTGAGCCCCTATTTATATGGTGTGACCAGCAGGGGGAGGTATTCCCCTGAAAGCAAAGGAAAACCTAATTAGCAGTGTAAACCCTTGCTTCTCAGTGTCCACTACCTCAGCAGGGTCTGCCACAAATAACAGCACAATAACCCTACATTAACTGCTTAACGAGAATATGAGAGCTCCCGCCCTGCCATCATATTATAATGGCCCCAGCGGGAGCTTTCTTATCCTGCGTGGACGTCATATGATTCCCTCCCTGAATTGTACCTCACATGCGCCCCATGGGCCATGCTGCTGCTCGATCTGTCACAGGTGACAGCGGATGACAGATCAGTTTGTTGCTGCCGGTACCATGTGATCGCTGTGACCAATCACAGCAGATCACATGACAATTGTACACAATAGATGGCTTCCATTCATGCTATTTATTGTGTGCTATTATGTTGATCTCTGTCATTTGGTCACAGTGATCACATGGTACAGACAGGGCCAATTACATCTGTGCCATGTGATTAGCTGTGGCCAATCACAACTACTCATACGAGTACACACTGAATGATTGGATTTCATTTACAAAAAATGGTTACTTATAGCATTGATTATCACTATAAGCAATCATAGTGTGCAAAAAAAAATCCTGATCACTTCCTCAGAGTAGTAAAGTGTTACTATGGTAACACTGTATTTCTATGGTCACAGTATGTAAACAGCAAAAAAATCAGTACATCAGGATTGATCAATTTTTCATATTTATCCCATAGTTTGGGGACTCTATAACTTTCCTACAGACTAAATAATATACAATGATTTGGGTTATTTTTGACAAAGAGATGGAGAAGAATACATTTTGGCCTAAACATATGAAGAAATATTATTTATTTGCAAAATTGTATAACTGAAACAAAGAAAAACACATTTTCTTTTCAAAATGTATAGACTTTTTCATTTATTTACCAAAAAACAAAAAAAACAAAAAAAATATTGGTTATTAAATACTTCCAAATGAAAGCTCTGTCTTCTAAAAAAAAAAAAAAAAATTTAATTTGGGTACAGTGCTGCACGACTGAGTAATTGGCGTTCAAACTGTGACTGAAAATTGGCCTGGGCAGGAAGGGGGTAAAAGTGTCCGGTACTGAGGTGGTTAAAATGCACAGGCAGGCGGACAGCATAATAGCCAGAACCCAGAGAAATAACGAAAAATAACATTTGACACCCAAAACCCCTTTTTAGAAGCACCTGCTTACACAGTGGTTTGGATGAGGCGGCTAAGTTGGTTGGGGAGATTTGGTTGTGTAACGCCATCGGGATTGAATAATTGTGACTTTCTTTGAGTCTGATGCTAAATATCGGTGTTTGAAAATGAGAAAAAGGTTTGGACTGAAAGAGGCTGGGTTAGTTAAAGCGGGGGTCCACCTAAACCGCCCAAAAAAAAAATATTAAAAGCCAGCAGCTACAAATACTGCAGCTGCTGACTTTTAATAAATGTCCCAGGGTCCAGCAATGTCAGCAGGCGACGCCGAGAACCCGCTTGGTTCTCGGCAGCTGCCGCCGCCATCCTGGGTGAGAAAATCAGGAAGTGAAGCTTTGCGGCTTCACTTCCCGGTTCCCCACTGCGCATGCGCGAGTCGCGCTGCACATCCTAACTGGTCCCCGCTATCTCCTGGGAGCCGTGTGTTTCCCAGGAGACAGCGCGGAGGGACAGGAAGAGGCATAGACTCCCATGGGAGTCTATGCCGGAAGTGGGTGCAAATACCTGTCTTAGACAGGTATCTGCTCCCCCCTCCCCCCTGAAAGGTGCCAAATGTGACACCGGAGGGGGGAGGGTTCCGAAAAGCGGAAGTTCCATTTTTGCGTGGAACTCCGTTTTAAGTGTACCTTGGATAATATTTGGGTAAGGGCGTCTTGGAGAAGAGGTTTGGCTTAGATAAGCAGGGACGTGCAGTCAGGTGAGGCAGAGCCATGAACATAAAAAAAACCACACAAAAAAAAAAAGATTGAGCTTTGAGGGTCGCAGCTCGGTGAACTGGGGTCACAGAGACCCTAAATTTGGGGGGTAGGTAGCTGAAGTCCTACCCCACCACCTGGGCTCCTGTCACCTATAGTTCCGCAGACGCGGGGCTTCTTGTGCAGCCTGTCAGAAGCTGCTTACAGAGCGGCCAGTTTAAATACACTCTGTTTGCAGCAGACTGAGAGGATGAGCTCACGGAGCCTCTCCTCACTTCTTGTCAGAAGCACTGAGCTCAATGGACAGCTTGGAGCCTTGGACCAATGATAAAGCACCATTGGTCCAAGCTGTAATAATCCAATAAAAATGCTGCAGTGGAGGCTGTCTTCTCACTGCAGTGTCATAGAAGGGGGCGTGTCTAAAAGACGAATTCTCCCTTCCAGCCCAGCCCTCTTAACTAGAAGGAAAAAACATGTGTTTATGTGTATAAGGTTTACCCAAAATCCCATGTTTTTCTCTCACTGTTAAGAGGGAGAATGAGAATCTGCTGCCTGCTAAAAAAGGTACAAGCTAAATCATATATCATTATGCTGTATATGTTCTGCCCTCACTATACGTGGCTGAGGTATAATTAGACAGTTAGCTAACTCTCCTCCCTTAACAACTCATTGAGGCAAGCGCAAGGTCCTTCTTTCAACTTTTATTGCAGGGAAGTTAGAGTAAAACTAAAATAAAGGAAATAACATGCAATCAGTATACACAATATACAAATATATAGTCCTAACACACTAGCCTAACTAGGGAAAGGGGTTATAAATATACTGGCGATGTTTCCGTTAGGCTGACATTAGAATTGCAGCAGAATAGGTGTGGAGTCCTCTGGAGAAGATGGAAGATATCTACTGGGGGCTGTCTCTCAGACTTCGTGGTATAGTCCACAGGAATTATGGGAAGCTACTGTGGCTTTTAAGCAACAATCTCTATCTACCTTCAGTAAATTATTTATAGATACTAAGTATGTAAAAGAGCCACTAGATGGCGATATTACAATTTACTTTACATACCATAAGCATATTCAACAAATAAACAAAAGAGCATAAGAAACACTTGCAAAGGCATGACAGTATATGTTATAAGATAATAATTTATTATTTATCTATTTACTGGGAAATTACTGGTTGGAAGTTATAACTTTAAACTTCAGTAATTTGTCCGTTAAGTCACCTGCTTGAGTACAGATTCTGAAAATATAGTAAATTACCTTAAAAACAATATATAATAATTATTTGTATATTACTAATGGTAATTACCCCTTCCCACCCAGACCAATTCTGACACTTCTCTCCTACATGTAAAAGTCATCATTTTTTTGATAGAAAATTTTGCTAGAAAATTACTCAGAACACCCAAACATAACATGGCCGTCGTTGCAACTTTTTAAGTAACAAGGTATTTGCGCAGCAATTTTTCATACTTTTTTTTTTTTTTGGAAAAAAACTTTCATGAGAATAAAAAAAAAAAACCACTAAAGTTAGCCCCAAATTTTTTTGTATAATGTGAAAGATGATGTTACACCGAGTAAATAGATACCTAACATGTCACGCTATAAAATTGCGCACACTTGTGGAATGGCACCAAACTATGGTACTTAAAAATCTCCACAGGCGACACTTTAAAAATGATTACAGGTTACATGTTTAGAGTTACAGAGGAGGTCCAGTGGTAGAATTATTGCTCTCGCTCTAACGTTTGCGGCGTATCTAACCTGTGTGTATCTGGCTCTGATACTAGCCGGTGCCTCACCAGTCACTCACCTCACCGCACCCCCCTGTAGATAAGGGAGTCTTGAATACAAGATTTGGGTTGGGTGGTGATTTAAGACTGGATGACTAATGTATACTGATTAAGGGGGTTTGAGGACTTTAGTTTGAGTAAAGGTTATGGTTTGGATGAAGGAGTTTGGGCTGGGAGCAAGATTTGAGTTGTGAGTAGGTATACGTACCATCAGACTGAATTTTGGCTGTTTGGGCATTCAGAACAATACTTGAACTTCTGCCATTCCACCTCCTATACTGCGGGAGCCGAACATCATGTAAAGGAGCAGTATTTCTACTGCATTCATGTATGATAGCTTCACACTGTCAATGGTTGCTAAGGAAGCGGCAAGTGCTGGTACTTGCTGTGTCCCTAGCAACTGCTGATGTCACTGACACCATTGACTTACATGGCTGGGAATCCCCGGACATGTAATAAAAGGGACAGGGATAGTGGTGACACATGGCCATGTCCATATTTGGCCAATGATGTCATGACTATACCCACCCCTTCCCTTATATAGCTGATGACAGCACAGAGAGTAGATTTGTGTTCACCAAGTCTGTTGGGTTTTTAATTCCAGAGAGTTGCTGGGCTGTGAGCAATACAACAAGTCTATTTTTTGGGTGTCTTTATTTCTAGGTTACAGCTTTTTATTATGCACCCCTTACAAATTCACGTGGGGGGGGGGGTGGTATCTGGCTTTCGCTAATTTTTAAATAGGGCTTCAAGATCCCCAAAAGCCCACTGCCCAAAAACCACCACAATAACCTAGCCAGGGTTGTGGGAAATCAACATGGGGGACAAGGTGCTTTGCCAGGGTTCTCCTCAACCCCCATGTTGCGGGCTTGTGATTTGGGGTGTTTTTGAGGGGTACATGCCTGTTCCACCTTTCCCAGGCAGCTAGGCTGCATGTTTAGATGAAGGGTCTGGTATAGATTTTTAGGGGTACCCCCACTCCTTTTTTTTCCAAATATACAAAGCACAACCCATGTCAGTGCTATTGTTTTGACACCACCTTGCCTATTGGCCCAGAAAACTGAAATTTTAAATTTTTCAAATTCAGCTCCTGTTAATTTCAATGAGGTTCGAGTTCTGGTATCCAAACTTTTTTGAAACTTGCTGCACCCCGTTTGATCTAAACCCAAGAAAGTTCAGCTCAACCCGAATGCCCCGTACACACAAGCGTAATTCAAGAATCCAAGATTTTCTGACGGAATTCCACCCAAGCTTGCCTTGCATACACATGGTCACACAAAAGTTCTCTGAACTTTTTGACCGTCAAGAACGTGGTGACGTACAACACTGCGACGAGCCGAGAAAATGAAGTTCAATGCTTCTGCGCATGCGACAAATTGTTTCAAAGCATGCATGGCTTTTTGCGCGTCAGATTTGCATACAGGCGATCGCATTTTTCGGATAGGAACTTTTTCCAACCGAAAAATAGAGAACCTGCTCTCAATCTTGTGCTGGCTGGAATTCCGCCAGCAAAAGTCCGATGGAGCATACACACGGTCGCATTTTCCGACCAGAAGCTCTCATCTGAGTTTTGCTGGCGGCATTTCCGTTCGTGTGTACAGGGCATAAGTATGAGTACATTTTGGGCTGGATGATGGTGTTTTGTGCAAAATTGTTGGATTCAATGAGGTTTTTGGTTGGTTGAGGTGATGTGTGAGGGGTTTTTAGGGTGTTTTCATTACATCACATATAAATCCGATTTATAAATCCACATTTGCACAGTTAATACGCTAAAGATATTTTCCCTCTGCATGAAATTGTGATAAGTAAAAAGTTAGTCTACCGCTATCCAACATTGTACTGGATCATTTTTTTATGTTAACAGATATTGCAAATAACTGCACAAACCTTATATTTACTAAGAAGGGGGAAAAAAAAACATTGGACTCATATCTTCGTCGATGATTTCATTTTACTGTAAAATTATATTAAAATTGTTGAGTGTGTGAGGAATAAAAAATCTCTGTGTATTTCAGTTCTTTGGGAATAGTAGCAAAGGCATAACTAGAATCTTCAGGGCCTCGGTGGAAAAAAAATGAAGGCCCCCCCTGACTCCCCCCTCCTTCTCGGAGCCTGGGGCCCCTTCCACTGATCCCAGGGCCCTTTACTCCTGTGACATGTTGCCAACCTCAGATGACTTTTTTCTATGGAGCTAATTTTTTACTGTACTCCTACATCAGTGCCCCCAGAGTGCCCCCCACATCAGTGCCCCCTACATTAGTGTCTCCAGAGTACCCCCTTACATCCTCCAGAGTCTCCCCTTACATCCTTCAGAGTGCTCCCTTACATCCTCCAGAATGCCCCCTTAGTACTAAGGGGGCACTCTGGAGGATGTAAGGGGTACTCTGGAAACACTAATATAGGGGGTACTGATGTGGGGGGGGGCCTCTCTGGGGGCACTGATGTAGGAGTGCAGTAAAAAATATACACCATTAAAAAAGTCATTTTTTTTATGGTGGGTCTGGTGCTGCATGCTTCAGAGTGCCCTTAGTACCTTCAGAGTGCCCCCTTGGTGCCTCCAGAGTGTCCCTTTACATCCCCTGCCAGAGTGCCCCCATAATACTTTCAAAGTAGCCCTTTAAATTCTCCAGAGTGCCCCCTTACATCCTCCAGAATGCCCCCTTAGTACTGCTGTTCTAAGGGGGCACTCTGGAGGAGGATGTAAAGGGGCAGCCTTGAGAATTTAAGGGGGCACTTTGTAGGTATTATGGGGGCACTCTGGCAAAAGATGTAAAGGGGCACTCTGGAGGCACCAAGGGGGCACTCTGAAGGTACTAAGGGGGCACGCTGTAGGATACACCGCCAGACCTGCCCCCTGCCCGCTGAGTAGTAGCAGCAGTTCCGAGCCTACAGTACAGTACAGCCATAGCACTCTTCTCCTGTCACGGACATATGGACAGGAGAAAAGTGCTCGGATTTTACAGCACAGACTGGCCACCAATCCTGCAATCCTATCCCCCCCACATTGGCAGAATGCCAGGGTCCGATTTCAAGTTTGATCTTTGCGGGTAGTTCCACCACTAGATCAGTGACAGCTGTGGTGGTGAGGGGTGGGATCAGTGGTGGTGGTGGGGGGTGGGATGAGTGGCAATGGTGATGGGGGGGTAGGGATGAGATTGGTGGTGGGAGGATGAGATTAGGGGCAGGGGTTGTGCCGTCTTCCCCACTGCCAATCTCAAACCTACCCCCCATCACCACTGCCACTGATCTCATTCCTATCCCCCCCATCACCCCTGCCACAGAGGTGATGGGGGTATAGGGATAAGATCAGTGGCAGTGGTGGTGGGGGATAGGAATGAGATTGTGGTGGGGGGAGGATAGGGATGAGATCGTGGTGGGGGGATGGGATCAGTGAGAGGCAGCAGTGGGGGAGGACAGGATCAGTTGCACTGGCAATTTCTTCTCACTTACCTTGTCAGCTGATTCCCCTCTCTCCACGAGCCTCCAGGGATCCCTCTGCTGTCATGGGGTCTCCTCACAGAGGGGAGAGCCCCCCCTTCACTCTATTGTTAGTCAGCTGGTAAGCTGACTTTCTCATTCAGTGTCTCTTCCCTACATGGCTACGGGTCGGTCTGCAGTGACAGAGCCTACCATCAGAGGTGAACTGGCTTCAGCCGCCCCCCTCCTACATTGGTGAGAGGGGAAGATGGACACCTCACAGCAGCAGAATGGACGGCGGCTGGTGGGCCCCTCAGTGGCTGAATGAGTGGCAGTGGGCAGGCCCCTCAGTGGCAGAATGGACAGTGGCGGGTGGGCCCCTCGGTGGCATAAGAAGCGGCGGCGGTCGAGCCCCTCAGTGGCAGAATGGGCGGTGGCGGGTGGGCCCATCAGTGGCAGAACAGGTGGCAGTGGGTGGGCCCCTCAGTGGCAGAACAGGTGGTGGCAGGTGGGCCCCTCAGTGGCAGACCAGGTGGCGGCAGGTGGGCCCCTCAGTGGCAGAACGGACGGTGGTGAGTGGGCCCCTCAGTGGCAGAACAGGTGGTGGCAGGTGGGCCCCTCAGTGGCAGAACAGGCAGCGGGTGGGTCCTCAGTGGTGGAATGGGTCGGCAGGCCCCCCACAGTGGTGGAACTCCAGGGCCCAGTGGCAAGTGCGAGTGCTGCGACCCTGGTGGTTCTGCCACTGAATAGTAGATATAACTGCTCCGATCTCATGGACAGAAAATCTTCTAAGTGATGGGGGTGGCTAATGATTGCCGATGGTCTAATTCATAGTGGTTTTCAAGTTCCACTATGATACATTATAAGCAGGCAGGCATTTTATTGCAGAAGAGACATGCAATGTCTCTTCAGCAATACGATATACCTACCTGCCTGCTCACAGTGATCCCTGGACTGTAAACTGAGCTAAGCGTGTGCTGCCAAGTTTACAGCGGCCAGGCCAATCCTGTTTCCCAGGACGACCAGCTACTGCGCATGCGCAGGAGTGACGTCATTCCGCACTGGCCAATGAAGATGGATAAAACTCGGCACACAGAGGAAAGTGCCAGCACCGGCAAAGGGAGCGTTGGGTAAGTGAGTATCCTCCCTTTAGTTCCCCTGTAATTCAGATTCAGAATACTTTATTAATCCCAAAGGGAAATTATTAAGATACCATTACATTTAACAAAGACAACACAAGGTCACAATAATGAATGGAACAAGACACAATCTAATCACCAATAACAGCAATTACTACCAAATAAATTACAACATAGAATAAATTACACAGATTGAAAAATAACAGAAAATCGAACTCCCAAAATGCAAATAGTACACCACTTTCTCTCGCATTACCCAAAATCATAATTAAGCCCTTGCCGACCACCTTACGCACATATACTGCGGGGCAGCGGCCCTCCAGGGCCAAATCATGGACCTGTACGTGATTTCACTCTTCCAAGGCCTAGGGCACAAACAAACTGTGATTAGACACAGCAGGAGCCAATCAGCGGGTTTCCGGCAGACCCGCCGATCATTCCCGAGGCAGACAGAATGGCAGTCTGCAGATGTAAACAGAGCAGATCGCCGTTCTGTGACAGAAGAAGATGGAGATCTTGTGTTTCTGCTAAGCAGGAACACGGATCTCTGTCTTCTTACAGATAAAGCACCTCCCCCCACACAGTTAGCAAGCACTCCCTAGGCACACATTTAACCCTTTGATCGCCCCTGATGTTAACCCCTTCCAGGCCAGTGTCATTAGTACAGTGACAGTGCATATTTTTTTTAGCACTGACCACTGTATTGGTGTTACTGGTCCCCAAAAAAGTGTCAAAAGTGTCAGCTAATGTCTGATTTGTCCGCCGCAATGTCACAGTCTATAAGTTGATGATCGCCTCCATTACTAGAAAAAAAAAACAACATCAATAAATATATCGTAGACGTGATAACTTTTGCGCAAACCAATAAATATACGCTTATTGAGATTTTTTTCACCAATAATATGTAGCAGAATACATATTGGCCTAAACTGATAAAGAAATTTTTTACTATTTTTTTTTTTTATTGTGATTTTTATTGAAAAAAAATTTCATACAAACAAAAACAAGATTTTTCTTTTTTTTTTCTTTTTTTTTTTAAAGCAGTCACATCGCTAACAATATAACGAAAATTTAGACTTAAAGAGGAGTTCCACCCGAGGTCCAGTCAAAAAAAAAAAAAAAAATTAAAAGTCAGCAGCTACAAATACTGCAGCTGCTGACTTGTAATTGAACACTTACCTGTCCCTGGGTCCAGCGATGCGGGGGATCGAAGCCCCGCTCGTCTCCCCCTCCGTTCAGCGGCGCCGGCATTGCAACTGTGGGCGCCGGGCTGTGGCTTCACAGCCTGGCACCCACTGCGCATGCGCGAGCGCCGCCGCTCGCCGTGATTGGCCGCTCAGTCACCTGGGACCTGTATTGGGTCCCAGATGATTGACAGGAGGGAGGGAGCAGAGCTGAACCCTTCCTGTGCCGAGGGGGAAGTGATGTCACCAGCCCAGGCACTGGAAGGGGCAGACTACGAGGGACCCCCTAGCAACAGGCATTTAGAGGTAAGTAAAAAAAAAATATCCAAATTTTTTTTGTTTTCTTTTTTAGGATTTTTCATGTTTTTTTTTTTTTTGGGTGGAACCCCACTTAAAGCTATATAGTTCAGGAGAATAAAAGTAAATGAGGAGGGTCAAAAAAAAGGGAAAAAAAACAACATGATAAAAGAACATCAGGCAGATAAATGGGTACCCAATGGGTGGGCATTTCAGGGGAGTGGTACATTAGCGGGGGAAAAGGAACTAATACCAGGATTAAGTTCCGAATGATCCCACAGATCCCAGATTTTGGAAAATTGAAGGTATCATGTATTATTGCAGTAAGGCGTTCCATTCTACAGATCTGCTCCTTTGTAGGACCTGTGAGAGAGAAGGCTGGGAGGGGGAAAGCCATCACAAGGGTATAGCCCTTTTTGCAGCAAGTAAAATAAAGGTGGCCAATTTTTGGGCATATTTAGAGAGGCCAGGGATTGGCAGACCTAACAGAAAGTGGACAGGATCCAGTGGAAGGGAGACACCAAACAAGTCCCGTATAAAGGTCTGAATGGCTATCCAAAATGGGCGTACACGGGGGCAGTCCCAAAAAATGTGAAAATGCGAGCCAATGTCTCCCCGGCATCTCCAACATACCGGAGGAGTCTTGGGATCGTACCTATGCAAAATTTCAGGAGTTTTATACCAGAAAAATAATATTTTATAAGCCGTCTCTTTTTGTTCCACACATTGTGATGATTTGGAAATAGCCTCCCAAATCTTCTGCCACTGAGGGAGAGGGATAGAGCAATTCACTAACTGGGACCGTTTTTGCATAAAAGATTGGGAGGTGTCAGTAATAGAGGTTGCGTTATGTAAGAACCTGTAGATGTCAGTAATGAGATGTGTTTGATACGGTCCTTGAGCACATAGGGCTTCAAACAGAGTAGGTCTATCAAGGCCTAAAGTAGAGGATTTAGAGGCAAAGTAGTGTCTAATCTGAAGGTAGGAGTAAAATAATTGTTTAGGGATCTGGTATTTCTTTTGCAATTCTTCAAAGGGTAGTAGTGTATGGGTGAGGGGATGTACAATGTTTCGAAGCTGGAAAATGCCTGCCTGTGTCCATGGAAGCATTCTATTATATGATAGGCTGTCAGGGATATCGGGATTGAACAACACATTTAATAGCGGAGGACACGGGGATGCGAGAGAGAACTGACGGGAGCATTTATTACATAGGGCAAGGGAGAATAACATTGGGCCTAGGCATATGTTTCTAAGTTGGCTTATGGAAGAGTTTAGATCTGCCCAGGTCATGGCACAGGGATGTACCGGTCTAGTGATGCTCATTTCAATCTCTGCCCATATGTTGGGTGCCATTCTGGAGGACCAAGTGATAGTTGTTTTAAGATGTGTGGCAAAATAATATTTATTTCAGATACTTATATAGCGCCGTCAAATTACGCAGTGCTTTACATATACATTGTACATTCACATCAGTCCCTACCCTCAAAGAGCTTACAATCTAAGGTCCCCAACTCACATTTATACATACTCGGGACAATTTAGACAGGATCCAATTAACCTACCAGCATGTCTTTGGAGTGTGAGAGGAAACCCACGCAGGCACAGGGAGAACATGCAAACTCCAGGCAGGTAGTGTCGTGGTTGGGATTCGAACCAACAACCCTTCTTACTGCAAGGCGAGAGTGCTACCACTACACCACTGTGAAGATCTGAGGCTCCCAACCCGCCCCGTGACTTGGGGGCAAGCATTACTGAGCTCGCGATCCTATGTGCTTTATAGTGCCAGATGAAGTTAAGGAATGCTCTCTGCATGGCTTTAAGTTGTAACATGGGAATAGAAATCGGTAGGGTGTCAAATAGGTAAAGGAGTCTTGGCATTATAGACATCTTCAGGACATTGATGCGGCCCAAGAGAGAAATGGGATAAATATCCCATTGTCGCAAGAGCCCGTCAATGTCCCGAAAGAGTGAGGGATAGTTAGCTTGATATAAAGTTGAGTACGAGGAGGTTATGTTTACACCTAGATATTTGAGGGAGTCTGGACACCAATGAAAAGAGTCGTTTTGTTTGATAATGATGAGATCTGAAGGCGGGATGTGTAGAGGTAGAGCTTCTGTTTTACTTGCATTGATTTTATATCCAGATATAGAGCTGAAGTCCTTCAACAAAGCTATAAGATTAGGGAGAGAGATATGAGTCCTAGTCAGAGTCAAAAGGACATCATCTGCAAACAGGTACAGCTTATATTCTTTTTGGCTGAGCAGAAGTCCCGTATATCAGGTTGGATGCAAATGGCTGCAGCTAGGGGTTCCAGACCAAGAATGAAAAGGAGGGGGGATAAAGGGCATCCTTGCCTGGTTCCATCGAAAGATGACGATGAGTAAGAAGCTATTCCTTTTTTTTTATTGAATGTTTTATACCAGAAAATAAAAAAAAATATTGTTTTTGTTTTCAAAATTGTCGCTCTTTTTTTGTTTGTAGAATAAAAACCACAGAGGTGATCAAATACCACCAAAAGAAAGCTCTATTAGTGGAAAAAAAAGATCATCAACTTTATTTTGAGTACAACGTCGCAGAACCATGCAATGGTCAGTTAAAGTAATGCAGTGCTGTATCGCAAAAAAATGGGCTGGTCATGAAAGGGGGGGGGACCTTCCAGAGCTGAAGTGGTTAACCTAATACCAATGTATTCAATTAAATCCTCACAGCCAGCACTCACAGAGAAGAATTAGATCATTTGATGGGAAGATATTACGTATACATAAAGGTTCTAATAACTTCCCCATCTGTACAATTCTGTTTATAGCGCAGAACAAGGAGAAGAGGTGACCTTCAGCAAAAACCTCCATCAACTACTCACACCTCCCAGTAGCTGATCTGTGATTGGCCAATCTGGGGTTCAGCACAGCGTTGTCCCCTATGATATACTAGAGCTGTGGGCCCTCTGTACCCACTGTGTTACCTCCATCCCTCCCCAGGTTACCTGCTTTCTGAGCGCTCCACTGGACAGACTCAGCGTCCTCCTCCATGGTGTCTCTGCTCTCATATGATGTTCTGTGGTTTCTGCATCTGAAGGAGAAGAGGTAGTGAGACCTGAGAGCTTCTCTGTGTCTGCAAACTGTGGTCAGCTGTGTTCGGGGACAGGAAGAACAAGGGTGTGACATCTAATAGAGATGATGGGGCTGATTTTATTAGAGCTATGAGGTAAGTGGATCAAGCACAGGGCCTACTTGACTGGACAGAAGGGGAACCAGGCAGTATGGAGTTAACTTGTTTAATCGCTTGCCGACCAGCTCAAAATTTGGGGGGCGCAAAAAACTTTTGAAACAAAATCATCAATTGCTGCCACTGTGCCCTCAAACGCAGCCACTGTGCCATCAAATGCTGCCACTGTCCATCAATTACAACCACTGTGCCATGAAACGCTGCCACTGTGCCATTAAATGCTGCCACTGTGCCCATCAATTACAACCACGGTACCATCAAACACTGCCACTGTGCCATCAAATGCTGCCACTGTTCCCATCAAAGGCTGCCACTGTGCCATCAAACACTGCCACTGTGCGCATCAAACGCAGCCACTGTGCCCAAACGCTACCATTGTGCCATCAAATGCTGCCACTGTGCCCATGAAACACTGCCACTGTGCCATCAAATTCTGCCACTGTGCCCATCAAATGCAGTCACTGTGGCCATCAAACATTGCCACTGTGCCCTCAAATGCTGCCACTTTGCCATCAATTGAAGCCACTGTGCCCATCAAACGCTGCCACTGTGCCCTCATACGCTGCCACTGTGCCATCAAACGCTGCCACTGTGCCATCAAACGCTGTCACTGTGCCCATCAAATGCAGCCACTGTGCCCATCAAATGCAGCCACTGTATACATCAAATGCAGCCACTGTGCCCATCAAATGCAGCCACTGTATGCATCAAATGCAGCCACTGTGCCCATCAAATGCTGCCACTGTGCCCATCAATTACAACCACTGTGCCATAAAACGCTGCCACTGTGCCATCAAATGCTGCCACTGTGCCCATCAATTACAACCATGGTGCCATCAAATACTGCCACTGTGCCATCAAATGCTGCCACTGTTCCCATCAAAGGCTGCCACTGTGCCATCAAACGCTGCCACTGTGCACATCAAATGCAGCCACTGTGCCCAAACGCTGCCATTGTGCCATCAAATTTTGCCACTGTGCCCATTAAACACTGCCACTGTGCCATCAAACGCTGCCACTGTGCCCATAAAAGGCAGCCACTGTGCCCATCAAACACTGCCACTGTGCCCTCAAATGCTGCCACTGTGCCCATCAATTGCAGCCACTGTGCCATCAAATGCTGCCACTGTGCCATCAAAAGCTGCCAGTGTGCCCATCATATGCTGCCAGTGTGCCCATCATATGCTGCCAGTGTGCCCATCAAATGCTGCCAATGTGCCCATCATATACTGCCACTGTGCCCATCAAACGTTGCCACTGTGCCATCAAACGCTGCCACTGTGCCATCAAACTCTGCCACTGTGCCCATCAAACGCAGCCACTGTGCCCTCAAATGCTGCCACTGTGCCATCAATTGCAGCCACTGTCCCATGAAATGCTGCCACTGTGCCAAACCGCTGCCATTGTGCCATCAAATGCTGCCACTGTGCCCATGAAACTGCCACTGTGCCCATCAAACGCAGCCACTGTGCCCATCAAACACTGCCACTGTGCCCTCAAATGCTGCCACTGTGAGATCGATTGCAGCCACTGTGCTCATCAAACGCTGCCACTGCGCCCAAACGCTGCCACTGTGCCATCAAATGCTACCACTGTGCCACCCCACTCACACCCACCCCCTGCGGATGGATCGCGGGACACCCTGTGCAGGAGGACCGGTGCTTACCTTGGTAAGGTGTCCTCTTCTCCTGCGTCTCCTCTCCAGTCAGCTTCCTCCGCTCTGTCCCATTTCCACCAAAGGGATGAGCATATAGGGATGCCTGGCGCTTTGGCCAATCAGGAGACAGGTCTCACTGACCTGCCTCCAGATTGATGGGGAGGCAATGCGGTGTAAAAATAGTGAATATTCATTTGCTATGGTCAAAAAATTGGGTGGGATCAGGGCGTGCTCTCTGCGCCCCGGGCTCACCCTTATCTGAAGCCTATTAGAGCCTCTGGCTCTAATCAGGTGCTTAAAAAAAATACACCCCCTCCCACCCCCGCCATTGGAGTCCATGCATCCGGCGTCCGGCGCATGGTGCATAGGGAGGCGGCAGTAGGGATAGGGGGGCGGCGTTTGTTGCACGGGCCGCCACCGGTGGCAGGTTAGCACGGCTTTAAGAGAGATAGGGGGCACACGCATGTGTTGCGCAATGCTGGAGCCGATCATGGGTGGCCGGCAGCCTCGATGTCTGTGGGAAAAAAAGGACGTAAATTTTGTTTGGGTACAAAGTTGCACGACTGCGCAATTGTCAGTTAAAGCGACGCAGTGCCGAATCGCAAAAAAAAAAATGGCCTTGTCAGGAAGGGGGTAAATCCTTCCGGTCCTTAAGTGGTTAAAAAATAAAAGTAAAGGCACTTACTGGATTGCTCACAAGAAGTGGGCTGACATCCGATGTCTTTGTGTCCCTCCCTCCCACCATATTTGGATGGCCTGGATTTGGGTTGTAGCAGAAGGTGGCAGTTTAGGGTTATTTAAGGTGGTTTAAATTTGGTGCTTTTGGAAAACGGCGGGGACCCATATTTGATGTCCTGTCCTCTAGTTGGTCTGGTCAACTCATAGTGACCGAGTAGTTATAGACCAGTACATGTCTGGGGTCAGCTGAGATGGTGCCACAGACAGAAGGTTTTATGGTGCCTGCAAGGACTTGCAACCTAATAAGATTCATAATTTTGTTATTTAAAAATTTTATACGGTATATTATTTATAATAAATGGCTGCTGTGGCCATTTTAACGCCACTTTAGGGAAGTGTGTTTTATTTGGTGGGCTAAAGAATGGTGGAATTGGAATGATTGTTAGATGGGTGTTGACCTCGGATTTAGCCTGGTCAAAGAAATAAAGAAGACTTATTCTTCTCTTCTTTTTTCTAACTTCTTCTTCTCTTCTCTTCTCTATCTAACTTATTCTTCTCTTCTATTCTCTTCTCTATCTAACTTATTCTTCTCTTCTCTATCTAACTTATTCTTCTCTTCTCTTCTCCATCTAAATTCTTCTTCTCTTCTCTATCTAAATTCTTCTTCTCTTCTCTATCTAAATTCTTCTTCTCTTCTCTATCCAACTTATTCTTCTCTTCTCTATCTAACTTATTCTTCTCTTCTCTATCTAACTTATTCTTCTCTTCTCTATCTAACTTATTCTTCTCTTCTCTTCTCTTCTCTATCTAACTTATTCTTCTCTTCTCTTCTCTTCTCTTCTCTTCTCTTCTCTTCTCTTCTCTTCTCTTCTCTTCTCTTCTCTTCTCTTCTCTTCTCTTCTCTTCTCTTCTCTTCTCTTCTCTTCTCTTCTCTTCCTAACTTATTCTTCTCTTCTCTTCTCTTCTCTTCTCTTCTCTTCTCTTCTCTTCTCTTCTCTTCTAATACGGGGCAATTTAGGTAACAGCGATCACAGGTCAATTAGTTTCAGTATAAATCACACAAATAGGAAACATAAAGGGAATACAAAGACACTGAATTTCAAAAGAGCCAACTTCCCTAAACTACAAACCTTGCTAAAAGGCATAAATTGGGATAAAATATTAGGAACAAAGAATACGGAGGAGAGATGGGTTTGCTTTAAGAGCATATTAAATAAGGGCATTAGCCAATGTATCCCATTGGGTAATAAATTTAAAAGAGCGAACAAAAATCCTGGATGGCTTAACTCCAATGTAAAAATGCATATAAAAGCAAAGGAGAAGGCCTTCAAAAAATACAGGATTGAGGGATCATCCTCAGCATTCAGACTTTATAAAGAATGCAATAAGAAATGTAAGGGTGCAATTAGGATGGCTAAGATAGAACATGAAAGACACATAGCGGAGGAGAGCAAAAAAAATCCCAAGAAATTCTTTAAGTATGTAAACAGTAAAAAAGGGAGGACAGACCATATTGGCCCCATAAAGAATGGGGAAGGACATCTGGTTACAAAGGATGGGGAGATGGCAGAGGTATTGAATTTATTCTTCTCCTCAGTCTTCACGAGTGAATCGGGGGCTTCAGTAACCAAAACTGCAGTGTTTATCCTCATGACACAACACAGGAAGCACCTACATGGTTAACAGAGGACAGAATTAAAATTAGACTTGAGAAACTTAACATTAATAAATCACCGGGACCAGATGGCTTGCATCCAAGGGTACTTAGGGAACTCAGTCAGGTGATTGCCAGACCGTTGTTCCTAATTTTTACAGACAGTCTATTGACTGGAATGGTACCAGCTGATTGGAGAAAATCCAATGTAGCACCAATATTTAAAAAGGGCCCAAAAGACATCCCTGGGAATTACAGACCAGTTAGCCTAACATCAATAGTATGTAAAATCTTGGAGGGGATGATAAGGGACTATATACAAGATTTTAGTAATAAGAACAATATCATTAGCATTAATCAGCATGGATTCATGAAGAATCGTTCTTGCCAAACCAATTTATTAACCTTCTATGAGGAGGTGAGTGCCATCTAGATAAAGGAAGGCCCGTAGACGTGGTGTATCTGGATTTTACAAAAGCATTTGACACAGTTCCCCATAAACGTTTACTGTACAAAATAAGGTCTGTTGGCATGGACCATAGGGTGAGTACATGGATTGAAAACTGGCTACAAGGGCGTGTTCAGAGGGTGGTGATAAATGGGGAGTACTCAGAATGGTCAGGGGTGGGTAGTGGGGTCCCCCAGGGTTCTGTGCTGGGACCAATCCTATTTAATTTGTTTATAAACGATCTGGAGGATGGGATAAACAGTTCAATCTCTGTATTTGCAGACGATACTAAGCTAAGCAGGGCAATAACTTCTCCGCAGGATGTGGAAACCTTGCAAAAAGATCTGAACAAATGAATGGGGTGGGCGACTACATGGCAAATGAGGTTCAATGTAGAAAAATGTAAAATAATGCATTTGGGTGTCAAAAATCTGAATGCAATCTATACACTGGGGGGAGAACCTCTGGGGGAATCTAGGATGGAAAAGGACCTGGGGGTCCTAGTAGATGATAGGCTCAGCAATGGCATGCAATGCCAAGCTGCTGCTAATAAGGCAAACAGAATATTGGCATGTATTAAAAGGGGGATCAACTCCAGAGATAAAACGATAATTCTCCCGCTCTACAAGACTCTGGTCCGGCCGCACCTGGAGTATGCTGTCCAGTTCTGGGCACCAGTCCTCAGGAAGGATGTACTGGAAATGAAGCGAGTACAAAGAAGGGCAACAAAGCTAATAAAGGGTCTGGAGGATCTTAGTTATGAGGAAAGGTTGCGAGCGTTGAACTTATTCTCTCTGGAGAAGAGACGCTTGAGAGGGGATATGATTTCAATTTACAAATACTGTACTGGTGACCCCACAATAGGGATAAAACTTTTTCGCAGAAGAGAGTTTAATAAGACTCGGGGCCACTCATTACAATTAGAAGAAAAGAGGTTTAACCTTAAACTACGTAGAGGGTTCTTTACTGTAAGAGCGGCAAGGATGTGGAATTCCCTTCCACAGGCGGTGGTCTCAGCGGGGAGCATTGATAGCCTCAAGAAACTATTAGATAATGAGGTTCAATGTAGAAAAATGTAAAATAATGCATTTGGGTGTCAAAAATCTGAATGCAATCTATACACTGGGGGGAGAACCTCTGGGGGAATCTAGGATGGAAAAGGACCTGGGGGTCCTAGTAGATGATAGGCTCAGCAATGGCATGCAATGCCAAGCTGCTGCTAATAAGGCAAACAGAATATTGGCATGTATTAAAAGGGGGATCAACTCCAGAGATAAAACGATAATTCTCCCGCTCTACAAGACTCTGGTCCGGCAGCACCTGGAGTATGCTGTCCAGTTCTGGGCACCAGTCCTCAGGAAGGATGTACTGGAAATGAAGCGAGTACAAAGAAGGGCAACAAAGCTAATAAAGGGTCTGGAGGATCTTAGTTATGAGGAAAGGTTACAAGCACTGAACTTATTCTCTCTGGAGAAGAGACGCTTGAGAGGGGATATGATTTCAATTTACAAATACTGTACTGGTGACCCCACAATAGAGATAAAACTTTTTCGCAGAAGAGAGTTTAATAAGACTCGGGGCCACTCATTACAATTAGAAGAAAAGAGGTTTAACCTTAAACTACGTAGAGGGTTCTTTACTGTAAGAGCGGCAAGGATGTGGAATTCCCTTCCACAGGCGGTGGTCTCAGCGGGGAGCATTGATAGCCTCAAGAAACTATTAGATAATCACCTGAATGACCGCAACATACAGGGATATGTAATGTAATACTGACACATAATCACACACATGGGTTGGACTTGATGGACGTGTGTCTTTTTTCAACCTCACCTACTATGTAACTATGTAACTATCTAACTTATTCTTCTCTTCTCTTCTCTTCTCTTCTCTTCTCTTCTCTTCTCTTCTCTTCTCTTCTCTTCTCTTCTCTTCTCTTCTCTCCTCTTTCTAACTTATTCTTGTCTTGTCTTCTCTTCTTTCCACTTTTCTCAAGGCTCCTCTTTGCCCTGAACACACGGTCGGACTTTCCGACGGAATATGTGCGATCGGAGCTTGTTGTCAGAAATTCTGACCGTGTGTGGGCTCCATCAGACTTTTTCCATCGGAATTTCCGACACACAAAGTTTGAGAGCAGGCTATAAAATTTTCTGACAACAAAATCTGTTCGCGTAAATTCCGACCATGTGTGAACAATTCCGACGCACAAAGTGCCACGCATGCTCAGAACAAATTAAGAGACGAAAGCTATTGGCTACTGCCCCGTTTATAGTCCCGACGTACGTGTTTTACGTCACCGCGTTCAGAACGATCGGATTTTCCGACAACTGTGTGCGACTGTGTGTATGCAAAACAAGTTCGAGCCAACATCCGTCGGAAAAAATCCATGAATTTTGTTGTCGGAATGTCCGATCAATGTCCGGTCGTGTGTACCGGGCAGTAATGCCCTGTACACACGATAGGATTTTCCAATGGAAAATGTGTGATAGGACCTTGTTGTCGGAAATTCCGACCGTGTGTAGGCTCCATCACACATTTTCCATAGGAATAGGAATTTATGTCACACAAAATTTGAGAGATCTGGTTCTCAAATTTTCCGACAACAAAATCCGTTGTCGGATATTCCGATCGTGTGTGCACAATTCCGATGCACAAAGTGCCACGCATGCTCGGAATCAAGCAGAAGAGCAGCACTGGCTATTGAACTTCATTTGTCTCGGCTCATCGTACGTGTTGTACATCACCGCGTTCTTGATGTTCAGAATTTCTGACCAACTTTGTGTGACCGTATGTATGCAAGACAAGTTTGAGCCAAAATCCCATGGATTTTGTTGTCAGAAAATCCTATCGTATGTACAGGGCATTAGTCCTAATCTATGAGGGTCTCCATGTTGGAGTTTTTACTGTATAGCAATAGATAAACAAGGGCAGGTATGACTTCAGGTTGCCCCGTCCTTCCTAAAGATGCAGGGACACATTGGAAGCTCAGCATAGCACAATGGCAGATGAAGGTGTCCAATGTTTCCCGTGCGAGTCAGACAAAAACGGAAACCACAATATATAATCAACTTTTTTACAGCTAAGGATGGTGTGAAAAAGTGACCTTATCCTTTAATCCTACAAGAATCAGATTCATCTATTGATATCAACTAATTTATTACTCGACAAATACAGAAAAAAAAAAACCTGCAAAATACAATTATAACTGTATCTGTATTTTAGTTACACTTCAAAATAATTATACAGTGTCCAGAACATTCACACAGCATTTTCCAGATCTGTGCAGTCGCAAAACATTCCCTAGATCAGTGCGGTCACACAGCGTTCCGCAGATCAGTGCGGTCACGTTGCGTTCCTCAGATCAGTGCGGTCACACAGTGTTCCTCAGATCAGTGTGGTCACACTGCGTTCCAGGGATCAGTGCGGTCACACGGTGTTCCTCAGATCAGTACAGTCACACAGCGTTCCTCAGATCAGTGCAGTCACACTGCGTTCCAGGGATCAGTGCAGTCACAAAATGTTCCTCAGATCAGTGCGGTCACACGGTGTTCCTCAGATCAGTGCGGTCACACAGCCTTCCTCAGATCAGTGCGGTCACACTGCGTTCCAGGGATCAGTGTGGTCACAAAATGTTCCTCAGATCAGGGCGGCCACACAGTGTTCCTCAGATCAGTGCGGTCACAAAATGTTCCTCAGATCAGTGCGGCCACACAGTGTTCCTCAGATCAGTGCGGTCACAAAATGTTCCTCAGATCAGTGCGGCCACACAGTGTTCCTCAGATCAGTGCGGTCACAAAATGTTCCTTGGATCAGTGCGGCCACACAGTGTTCCTCAGATCAGTGCAGTCACAAAATGTTCCTCAGGTCAGTGCGGTCACACAGTGTTCCTCAGATCAGTGCGGTCACAAAATGTTCCTTGGATCAGTGCGGCCACACAGTGTTCCTCAGATCAGTGCAGTCACAAAATGTTCCTCAGATTAGTGCGGTCACACAGTGTTCCTCAGATCAGTGCGGTCACAAAATGTTCCTCAGATCAGTGCGGCCACACAGTGTTCCTCAGATCAGTGCGGTCACAAAATGTTTCTCAGATCAGTGCGGCCACACAGTGTTCCTCAGATCAGTGCAGTCACAAAATGTTCCTCAGATCAGTGCGGTCACACAGTGTTCCTCAGATCAGTGCGGTCACACAGTGTTCCTCAGATCAGTGCGGTCACTCAGCGTTCCTCAGATCAGTGTAGTCACTCAGAGTCTCTCTCACAGATATAGTTCAGTTCTGCATAACAGTTTTCCAGTTTCAGATGAGATCCAAGAGCGGCACAGCTTCCAGTCCCTTCTGTGACAGTTCTAGATAAGAGATAGAATCATATGAGAGAATTCCCACAGTCATTGTTGATGAGCAGTAATCAGGAAAATAGAGGAGAACATGGAAGAAATGTGTGCAGGGACCTCTACTTATGTAGTTGGGTTGGTGCACACACAGGCTGCTATACTTGAGTTAAAAAAATGTGTTGCGCTAGATAAATCAGTCCGTATATCTTCTGTATGGCACCAGTGTGATGCCTTCACAGCAATCTTAAATGTGCAAAAGTACTTGTGTGTCAACAACAAATTTGGTTCCTCCACCTTGTGAATAAACCACCACCAAAGGTTACCACCTTGTGAATAAACCACCACCACCAAAGGTTACCACCTTGTGAATAAACCACCACCAAAGGTTAAAGTGGTTGTAAACCCACTATTTGGACTTCTACTTCTAAGTGCTTTCACCAGAGAGTATTGACCACCTATTATGAGGGGTCAAAAGAGGCTCATATATGTCATCTGCTCTATCCACAATCACTCCTCAGTGTTAGATAGATAGGGGGGGAGGGGGATCATCCATCCATCATGTGGAGACGATACTCCTTTTACCTCTGACCATAGTGTTACAACAGCAATAATGGTGATATAACAAAATGGTTACAAACTCAGTCAGCATTCACCCTGGCCAGCATCCCTCAACTGCAAGCCGAAGGGGGTGCAAGGAGGATCTCATGAAACTTGGCTGAATCTCTGGGATTTTTTCAGCCAAGCTTCATGAGATAATTGACTATAAGCGGTATTCCTCCATGCACCCCCTTTGGCTTTCAGTTGAGGGATGCTGGCCAGGGTGAATGCTGACTGAGTTTGTAACCATATTGTTATATCCCCATTATTACTGTTGTAACCCCTCCATAATAGACGGTCAATACTCTCTGGTAGGAGCACATCTTAAAGAGGAAGTAAACCCTTCCTCTTTTGCTCGCTGCTGCAACCTGCAAATATAGTTATATAGTTATATAGTTAGCCAGGTTGAAAAAAGACACAAGTCCATCCAGTCCAACCATAAAAAAAACAAAAAAAAAACAAAAAAAAAACCAATATACCCAATACTATACCCACAGTTGATCCAGAGGAAGGCAAAAAACCCCAGCAGAGCATGCTCCAATTTGCTACAGCAGGGGAAAAAAATTCCTTCCTGATCCCAGAGAGGCAATCGGATTATCCCTGGATCAACTTTACCTATAAATGTCAGTACCCAGTTATATTATGTACATTTAGGAAAGTATCCAGGCCTTTCTTAAAGCAATCTACTGAGCTGGCCAGAACCACCTCTGGAGGGAGTCTATTCCACATTTTCACAGCTCTTACTGTGAAGAAACCTTTCCGTATTTGGAGATGAAATCTCTTTTCCTCCAGTCGTAAAGAGTGCCCCCTTGTCCTCTGTGTTGACCGTAAAGTGAATAACTCAACACCAAGTTCACTATATGGACCCCTTATATATTTAAACATGTTGATCATATCCCCCCTTATTCTCCTCTTCTCAAGAGTGAACAAATTCAGTTCCTCCTTATTCTTCTCTTCTCTATCTAACGTATTCTTCTCTTCTCTTCTCTGTCTAACTTATTCTTCTCTTCTCTTCTCTTCTCTATCTAACTTATTCTTCTCTTCTCTATCTAACTTATTCTTCTCTTCTCTATCTAACTTATTCTTCTCTTCTCTGTCTAACTTATTCTTCTCTTCTCTTCTCTATCTAACTTATTCTTCTCTTCTCTTCTCTATCTAACTTATTCTTCTCTTCTCTATCTAAATTATTCTTCTCTTCTCTATCTAACTTATTCTTCTCTTCTCTTCTCTTCTCTTCTCTTCTCTTCTCTTCTCTTTCTAACTTATTCTTCTCTTCTCTTCTCTTCTCTTCTCTTCTCTTCTCTTCTCTTCTCTTCTCTTCTCTTCTCTTCTCTTCTCTTCTCTTCCTAACTTATTCTTCTCTTCTCTTCTCTGTCTAACTTATTCTTCTCTTCTCTTCTCTTCTCTTCTCTTCTCTTCTCTTCTCTTCTCTTCTCTTCTCTTCTCTTCTCTTCTCTTCTCTATCTAACTTATTCTTCTCTTCTCTATCTAACTTATTCTTCTCTTCTCTTCTCTATCTAAATTATTCTTCTCTTCTCTATCTAACTTATTCTTCTCTTCTCTATCTAACTTATTCTTCTCTTCTCTTCTCTATCTAACTTATTCTTCTCTTCTCTATCTAAATTATTCTTCTCTTCTCTATATAACTTATTCTTCTCTTCTCTATCTAACTTATTCTTCTCTTCTCTTCTTTTCTCTTCTCTTCTCTTCTCTTCTCTTCTCTTCTCTTCTCTTCTCTTCTCTTCTCTTCTCTATCTAAATTATTCTTCTCTTCTCTTCTCTATCTAACTTATTCTTCTCTTCTCATCTCTTCTCTATCTAAATTATTCTTCTCTTCTCTTCTCTATATAACTTATTCTTCTCTTCTCTATATAACTTATTCTTCTCTTCTCTTCTCTTCTCTTCTCTTCTCTCTTCTCTTCTCTTCTCTTCTCTTCTCTTCTCTTCTCTTCTCTTCTCTTCTCTATCTAACTTATTCTTCTCTTCTCTATCTAACTGATTCTTCTCTTCTCTTCTCTATCTAACTTATTCTTCTCTTCTCTTCTCTGTCTAACTTATTCTTCTCTTCTCTTCTCTATCTAACTTATTCTTCTCTTCTCTTCTCTATCTAACTTATTCTTCTCTTCTCTGTCTAAATTATTCTTCTCTTCTCTATCTAACTTATTCTTCTCTTCTCTTCTCTTCTCTTCTCTTCTCTTCTCTTCTCTTCTCTTCCTAACTTATTCTTCTCTTCTCTTCTCTTCTCTTCTCTTCTCTTCTCTTCTCTTCTCTTCTCTTCTCTTCTCTTCTCTTCTCTCCTCTCCTCTCCTCTCCTCTCCTCTCTTCTCTTCTCTATCTAACTTATTCTTCTCTTCTCTATCTAACTTATTCTTCTCTTCTCTATCTAACTTATTCTTCTCTTCTCTTCTCTATCTAACTTATTCTTCTCTTCTCTATCTAAATTATTCTTCTCTTCTCTATCTAACTTATTCTTCTCTTCTCTTCTCTTCTCTTCTCTTCTCTTCTCTTCTCTTCTCTTCTCTTCTCTTCTCTTCTCTTCTCTTCTCTTCTTTTCTCTTTCTAACTTATTCTTCTCTTCTCTTCTCTTCTCTTCTCTTCTCTTCTCTTCTCTTCTCTATCTAACTTATTCCTCTCTTCTCTTCTCTGTCTAACTTATTCTTCTCTTCTCTTCTCTTCTCTATCTAACTTATTCTTCTCTTCTCTATCTAACTTATTCTTCTCTTCTCTATCTAAATTATTCTTCTCTTCTCTATCTAACTTATTCTTCTCTTCTCTTCTCTATCTAACTTTTTCTTCTCTTCTCTATCTAAATTATTCTTCTCTTCTCTATATAACTTATTCTTCTCTTCTCTATCTAACTTATTCTTCTCTTCTCTTCTTTTCTCTTCTCTTCTCTTCTCTTCTCTTCTCTTCTCTTCTCTTCTCTTCTCTTCTCTTCTCTATCTAAATTATTCTTCTCTTCTCTTCTCTATCTAACTTATTCTTCTCTTATCATCTCTTCTCTATCTAAATTATTCTTCTCTTCTCTATCTAACTTATTCTTCTCTTCTCTGTCTAACTTATTCTTCTCTTCTCTTCTCTTCTCTTCTCTTCTCTTCTCTATCTAACTTATTCTTCTCTTCTCTATCTAACTTATTCTTCTCTTCTCTTCTCTATCTAACTTATTCTTCTCTTCTCTATCTAACTTATTCTTCTCTTCTCTTCTCTGTCTAACTTATTCTTCTCTTCTCTTCTCTATCTAACTTATTCTTCTCTTCCCTATCTAAATTATTCTTCTCTTCTCTATCTAACTTATTCTTCTCTTCTCTATCAAAATTATTCTTCTCTTCTCTTCTCTATCTAACTTATTCTTCTCTTCTCTTCTCTTCTCTTCTCTTCTCTTCTCTTCTCTTCTCTTCTCTTCTCTTCTCTTCTCTTCTCTTCTCTTCTCTTCTCTTTCTAAATTATTCTTCTCTTCTCTATCTAACTTATTCTTCTCTTCTCTATCTAACTTATTCTTCTCTTCTCTATCTAACTTATTCTTCTCTTCTCTATCTAACTTATTCTTCTTTTCTCTTCTCTATCTAACTTATTCTTCTTTTCTCTTCTCTATCTAACTTATTCTTCTCTTCTCTTCTCTATCTAACTTATTCTTCTCTTCTCTTCTCTATCTAACTTATTCTTCTCTTCTCTTCTCTATCTAACTTATTCTTCTCTTCTCTTCTCTTCTCTTCTCTTCTCTTCTCTTCTCTTCTCTTCTCTTCTCTTCTCTTCTCTTCTCTTCTCTTTCTAACTTATTCTTCTCTTCTCTTCTCTTCTCTTCTCTTCTCTTCTCTTCTCTTCTCTTCTCTTCTCTTCTCTTCTCTTCTCTTCTCTTCTCTTCTCTTCTCTTCTCTTCTCTATCTAACTTATTCTTGTCTTGTCTTCTCTTCTTTCCACTTTTCTCTTTGCCCTGTACACACGGTCGGACTTTCCGACGGAATATGTGCGATCAGAGCTTGTTGTCGGAAATTCCGACCGTGTGTAGGCTCCATCAGACTTTTTCCATCGGAATTTCCGACACACAAAGTTTGAGAGCAGGCTATAAAATTTTCCGACGACAAAATCTGTTTGCGTAAATTCCGACCGCGTGTGGACAATTCCGACGCACAAAGTGCCACGCATGCTCAGAACAGAGCATCCCTATATGCTCAGAACAAATTAAGAGACGAAAGCTATCGGCTACTGCCCCGTTTATAGTCCCGACGTACGTGTTTTACGTCACCGCGTTCAGAACGATCAGATTTTCTGACAACTGTTTGCGACCGTGTGTATGCAAAACAAGTTCGAGCCAACATCCATCGGAAAAAATCCATGAATTTTGTTGTCGGAATGTCCGATCAATGTCCGGTCGTGTGTACCGGGCAGTAATGCCCTGTACACACGATAGGATTTTCCAATGGAAAATGTGTGATAGGACCTTGTTGTCGGAAATTCCGACCGTGTGTAGGCTCCATCACACATTTTCCATAGGAATAGGAATTTATGTCACACAAAATTTGAGAGATCTGGTTCTCAAATTTTCCGACAACAAAATCCGTTGTCGGATATTCCGATCGTGTGTGCACAATTCCGATGCACAAAGTGCCACGCATGCTCGGAATCAAGCAGAAGAGCAGCACTGGCTATTGAACTTCATTTGTCTCGGCTCATCGTACGTGTTGTACATCACCGCGTTCTTGATGTTCAGAATTTCTGACCAACTTTGTGTGACCGTATGTATGCAAGACAAGTTTGAGCCAAAATCCCATGGATTTTGTTGTCAGAAAATCCTATCGTATGTACAGGGCATTAGTCCTAATCTATGAGGGTCTCCATGTTGGAGTTTTTACTGTATAGCAATAGATAAACAAGGGCAGGTATGACTTCAGGTTGCCCTGTCCTTCCTAAAGATGCAGGGACACATTGGAAGCTCAGCATAGCACAATGGCAGATGAAGGTGTCCAATGTTTCCCGTGCGAGTCAGACAAAAACGGAAACCACAATATATAATCAACTTTTTTACAGCTAAGGATGGTGTGAAAAAGTGACCTTATCCTTTAATCCTACAAGAATCAGATTCATCTATTGATATCAACTAATTTATTACTCGACAAATACAGAAAAAAAAAAACCTGCAAAATACAATTATAACTGTATCTGTATTTTAGTTACACTTCAAAATAATTATACAGTGTCCAGAACATTCACACAGCATTTTCCAGATCTGTGCAGTCGCAAAACATTCCCTAGATCAGTGCGGTCACACAGCGTTCCGCAGATCAGTGCGGTCACGTTGCGTTCCTCAGATCAGTGCGGTCACACAGTGTTCCTCAGATCAGTGTGGTCACACTGCGTTCCAGGGATCAGTGCGGTCACACGGTGTTCCTCAGATCAGTACAGTCACACAGCGTTCCTCAGATCAGTGCAGTCACACTGCGTTCCAGGGATCAGTGCAGTCACAAAATGTTCCTCAGATCAGTGCGGTCACACGGTGTTCCTCAGATCAGTGCGGTCACACAGCCTTCCTCAGATCAGTGCGGTCACACTGCGTTCCAGGGATCAGTGTGGTCACAAAATGTTCCTCAGATCAGGGCGGCCACACAGTGTTCCTCAGATCAGTGCGGTCACAAAATGTTCCTCAGATCAGTGCGGCCACACAGTGTTCCTCAGATCAGTGCGGTCACAAAATGTTCCTCAGATCAGTGCGGCCACACAGTGTTCCTCAGATCAGTGCGGTCACAAAATGTTCCTTGGATCAGTGCGGCCACACAGTGTTCCTCAGATCAGTGCGGTCACAAAATGTTCCTTGGATCAGTGCGGCCACACAGTGTTCCTCAGATCAGTGCAGTCACAAAATGTTCCTCAGATTAGTGCGGTCACACAGTGTTCCTCAGATCAGTGCGGTCACAAAATGTTCCTCAGATCAGTGCGGCCACACAGTGTTCCTCAGATCAGTGCGGTCACAAAATGTTTCTCAGATCAGTGCGGCCACACAGTGTTCCTCAGATCAGTGCAGTCACAAAATGTTCCTCAGATCAGTGCGGTCACACAGTGTTCCTCAGATCAGTGCGGTCACACAGTGTTCCTCAGATCAGTGCGGTCACTCAGCGTTCCTCAGATCAGTGTAGTCACTCAGAGTCTCTCTCACAGATATAGTTCAGTTCTGCATAACAGTTTTCCAGTTTCAGATGAGATCCAAGAGCGGCACAGCTTCCAGTCCCTTCTGTGACAGTTCTAGATAAGAGATAGAATCATATGAGAGAATTCCCACAGTCATTGTTGATGAGCAGTAATCAGGAAAATAGAGGAGAACATGGAAGAAATGTGTGCAGGGACCTCTACTTATGTAGTTGGGTTGGTGCACACACAGGCTGCTATACTTGAGTTAAAAAAATGTGTTGCGCTAGATAAATCAGTCCGTATATCTTCTGTATGGCACCAGTGTGATGCCTTCACAGCAATCTTAAATGTGCAAAAGTACTTGTGTGTCAACAACAAATTTGGTTCCTCCACCTTGTGAATAAACCACCACCAAAGGTTACCACCTTGTGAATAAACCACCACCACCAAAGGTTACCACCTTGTGAATAAACCACCACCAAAGGTTAAAGTGGTTGTAAACCCACTATTTGGACTTCTACTTCTAAGTGCTTTCACCAGAGAGTATTGACCACCTATTATGAGGGGTCAAAAGAGGCTCATATATGTCATCTGCTCTATCCACAATCACTCCTCAGTGTTAGATAGATAGGGGGGGAGGGGGATCATCCATCCATCATGTGGAGACGATACTCCTTTTACCTCTGACCATAGTGTTACAACAGCAATAATGGTGATATAACAAAATGGTTACAAACTCAGTCAGCATTCACCCTGGCCAGCATCCCTCAACTGCAAGCCGAAGGGGGTGCAAGGAGGATCTCATGAAACTTGGCTGAATCTCTGGGATTTTTTCAGCCAAGCTTCATGAGATAATTGACTATAAGCGGTATTCCTCCATGCACCCCCTTTGGCTTTCAGTTGAGGGATGCTGGCCAGGGTGAATGCTGACTGAGTTTGTAACCATATTGTTATATCCCCATTATTACTGTTGTAACCCCTCCATAATAGACGGTCAATACTCTCTGGTAGGAGCACATCTTAAAGAGGAAGTAAACCCTTCCTCTTTTGCTCGCTGCTGCAACCTGCAAATATAGTTATATAGTTATATAGTTAGCCAGGTTGAAAAAAGACACAAGTCCATCCAGTCCAACCATAAAAAAAACAAAAAAAAAACAAAAAAAAAACCAATATACCCAATACTATACCCACAGTTGATCCAGAGGAAGGCAAAAAACCCCAGCAGAGCATGCTCCAATTTGCTACAGCAGGGGAAAAAAATTCCTTCCTGATCCCAGAGAGGCAATCGGATTATCCCTGGATCAACTTTACCTATAAATGTCAGTACCCAGTTATATTATGTACATTTAGGAAAGTATCCAGGCCTTTCTTAAAGCAATCTACTGAGCTGGCCAGAACCACCTCTGGAGGGAGTCTATTCCACATTTTCACAGCTCTTACTGTGAAGAAACCTTTCCGTATTTGGAGATGAAATCTCTTTTCCTCCAGTCGTAAAGAGTGCCCCCTTGTCCTCTGTGTTGACCGTAAAGTGAATAACTCAACACCAAGTTCACTATATGGACCCCTTATATATTTAAACATGTTGATCATATCCCCCCTTATTCTCCTCTTCTCAAGAGTGAACAAATTCAGTTCCTCTAATCTATCCTCATAGCTGAGCTCCTCCATGCCTCTTATCAGTTTGGTTGCCCTTCTCTGCACTTTCTCCAGTTCCCCGATATCCTTTTTGAGAACTGGTGCCCAAAACTGAACGGCATATTCCAGATGAGGTCTTACTAATGATTTGAACAGGGGCAAAATGATATCTCTCTCTCTGGAGTCCATACCTCTCTTAATACAAGAAAGGACTTTGCTCGCTTTGGAAACCGCAGCTTGGCATTGCATGCTATTATTGAGCTTATGATCTACCAAAACCCCCAGATCCTTCTCCACTATGGATTCCCCCAGTTGCACTCCCCCTAGTATGTATGATGCATGCATATTCTTAGCCCCCAAGTGCATAACTTTACATTTCTCAACATTAAACCTCATCTGCCACATAGTCGCCCAATTAGACAGAGCATTGAGGTCAGCTTGTAAATTGGAGACATCCTGTAAGGACGTTATTCCACTGCATAGCTTGGTGTCATCTGCAAAGACAGAAATGTTACTTTTGATCCCAGACCCAATATCATTTATAAAGATATTAAAGAGTAAGGGTCCCAGCACTGAACCTTGGGGTACACCACTGATAACCTTAGACCATTCAGAGTAAGAATCATTAACCACTACTCTCTGAATTCTGTCTTTTAGCCAGTTTTCTATCCATTTACAAACTGATATTTCCAACCCTGTAGACTTTAGCTTACACATGAGCCGTGTGTGCGGAACTGTATCAAACGCTTTTGCAAAATCCAAGTAAACCACATCCACAGCCACCCCTCTGTCCAAGGTTTTACCTACCTCTTCATAAAAAGAAATCAGGTTTGTCTGACAACTTCTGTCTTTCATGAATCCATGCTGTCTGTTGCTTAAAATGTTTTTTTCCAGCAAGAACTCGTCTATGTGGTCTTTTATTAAACGCTCCAGTATCTTCCCGACTATAGAAGTTAAACTAACAGGTCTATAGTTACTTGGTAAAGACTTTGATCCCTTTTTATATATAGGCACCACGTTCGCCCTGCGCCAATCCAGTGGTACCATTCCTGTCATTAATGAGTCCCTAAAAATTAGATACAATGGCTTTGAAATTACAGAGCTCAATTCTTTTAGGATCCGTGGGTGGATGCCATCAGGTCCAGGTGCTTTATCCACTTTTATTCTGTCTAAATATTTCTGGACCATATCCCTTTTGAGCCATTGTGGATCATTGGGGGCTGTGTCAATACCACCCCCATTATGGACATGAGCTTCCCCATGCTCTTTTGTATACACAGAGCTGAAGAAAGTATTTAAGAAATTAGCCTTCTCCTTGTCCCCAGTCACCCACTCTAGATTATTTTGTAAAGGGCCTACATGCTCAGACCTGACCTTTTTACTATTAATATATTTGAAGAATTTTTTGGGGTTTGTCCTACTATTTTTTGCGATCTGTCGTTCATTTTGAATTTTTGCACCCTTGATTTCCTTTTTACATATTCTGTTAAATTCTTTGTAGCATTTAAACAACTCTAGTGTTCCTTCATTTTTATATTTTTTAAAAGCTCTTTTCTTATTGTTTATAGCTTTTCTAACTTTGACCGTGAGCCACATAGGTTTTATTTTTAGCCTTTTAAACTTATTGCCCATGGGAATATACTTTGCAGTGAGGTCCCAAACAGTCTTTTTGAAGAATTCCCATTTCTGTTCTGTGTTTATCGCTGCCAATATTCCCTCCCAGTCTAAGTCCTCGAGAGCAGCCCTCATCCTTGGAAAATTTGCTCTCTTGAAGTTAAGTGTTTTTATCTTTCCCTTATGTATTTCTTGTTTACAGCTAACATCAAATGAAATCATGTTATGATCACTGCTACCCAGGTGTTCCTTTATCTGCACATTAGTAATAAGCTCTGCATGGTTTGAGATTACCAGGTCCAACAGAGCTTCATTTCTAGTTGGGGCCTCAATAAACTGGACCATAAAATTGTCCTGTACTAGGTTTATAAATTTTTGCCCTTTAACTGTCCCAGCAGTGCCATTACTCCAGTCAATTTCTGGGTAGTTAAAATCTCCCATTATTATCACTGTCCCAGCCCTTGCAGCCCTTTCCATCTGTGCAAGGAGCTGAGTCTCCACCTCCTCGTTAACATTGGGTGGTCTATAACAAACTCCAATGATTAACTTTGAACTACGCCCATCTATATGCAGTTCCACCCATAATGCTTCAGACTCATCACACTCTCCATAAATCAGGTCCTCTTTCACACTTGCTTTGAGATCACTTCTCACATAGAGACAGACCCCACCACCTTTCCTTTTTACCCTGTCTCTCCGAAAGAGTGCATAGCCAGGAATATTAACAGCCCAGTCATGTGAGGATTGAAGCCAAGTTTCAGCAATACCGATTACATCATAGTTCACCTCATGCACCAGAACTTCCAACTCACCTATTTTGCTTGGCAGACTTCTGGCATTGGTGAACAAACACTTTAATGCATTATTACATTTTGGTCTGGTGTTTTTCATATATTTTTTAGTAGTACAAATGGCACTACAGTTTCCAATGGCTGTTTGCAACATGGGAAATTTCTTGACACCTGCCATCACCCTCCCCCCATCTGTCCCCATTCCACCCTCCATTAATGTCTGACCCCTAACTGACCTGTCTTCTTGATGTAATTCTAGTTCACCCTCCCCCCCTCAATCCTAGTTTAAATACTCCTCCAGCCTTCCTATAAACCTCTCCCCCAGCACAGCAGACCCCCTTCCATTCAAGTGCAAACTGTCTTTAGCATATAGGTTGCACCCCAATGAAAAGTCAGCCCAGTGCTCTAGAAACCCAAATCCCTCCTCCCTACACCAGGTCTTGAGCCATGCATTCAGCTCTCTAATCACCCACTGCCTTTCCTGTGTTGCGCATGGCACAGGCAATATTTCAGAGAATATCACCTTGGAGGTCCTTCCCTGAGAAGCATGAAAAGCTTGATGGGCTAGTATGCATAGCATACTAGCCCATTATGTGGCACTTACCTGCAAAATAATCCAGCGATGTCCCCTGTGTGGGCAGCGTCCATCTTCTGGCCCTCTTCCTTCTGAGCAGCGGACTCCGGTGAATTGTGATTCGCCGGAGCCGCGCGACGTCACTTTGTTTAACTTACCTGTTTATGTGATAATATCTCACGTTAGCTAATTACATTGTTTAGTTTGAGTTTATTCATAAAGCACAGTTTCTTCATGTTTTCTGCTATACTTGAGTGTCTGGTGATGAGGAACCATAGAGAACACTGCACAGATATAACATGTCCAGTTCTATTACAGGTGAATGGGGTAACACGAGTCTTACAGATGAGTTACTAGTGCCCATAACAGCCCCACTGATAGAGAGAACTGCCTTAGGCGAGGGGCCAACAGAGGACTGCTATGGGAAGCTACCATGAGAGAGTCACCATGTCAGAGAGCTGCCATAGAAGAAATATCATAAGAAAGTATCCAAAGGAGGAGTCCCATAGGAGAGATGCCATAGAAGGTCTTCTACATGAGAGATGTCGTATGAGAGCTACCATAAGAGCTCCTCCATAGATTTGTCAAGATCTGTCATGCCATAGGCTGCTAACAAGTAATGACATCACTAATGTCAACTCACTAAATGATTTCTCATAGGCTGTCAGTAAAGAGAAATAAAGTGTTTTGTCATCAAATCAGAGTATGTGCAAATCTTTTTTGGAGGAAGAGGAAGGGGGAGGAAAGATGATATCATACAGAGATACTTCTACTAAAGATTTGAGGGTGTTTTGTCCTTAAGAGAAAAAAAATTCCTGTGATACTTACTCCATGTCGCCATCTGTCCATTTTCCTCCCCACACTCCACCATGTCTGAAAAATTGGGTTAATCCGACCCAGAATTCCTTTCCTGTGATGATCACCAGTCTCTGGAATACACAATACACAACAGATTATTAACTGTATTCCCATCTGGCTCCAGACAACAGTATTCCACCTGGAGATAAAAATGATATATATGACTCCTAAGGCGACTATTTCTCCCGTAATTCCCAATTATGTGCCATTGATAAGTTCTAAATCTCTGTAATCAGAGTGCTAGATTCTGAAATAATTTTCATATTACAGTGGAGTCATAACCTAATACAACCATGGCGAGGAAATTGGCATTATCATTCTCCATCTTCATGATAGGCCATTTTCTCTTTGGGCTCTGTGGCATCTTGTAAGTACAACACAGTCACTTCTTTCACTATTAGGAGGGGGTTGGATGTTCCTTGCGTTGTATCAAGTGATGAACTCATCACAGATAATGCTAGTCAGTGATATGATGAGCTCATTCTGGTTTTAGACTTTATGGGCCCCAAGCTAAATTATTACAAAAAAAGAATAATGTAATACTATATAAACTATATTTTGTCATGTTAATACCAAAAATGTAAATGTATTTTATTGGGAGTTTATGCGATAGACCAACACAAAGTGGCACGAAGATGATAAATAGAGTCAACCTGTGTGTAATTTAATCTCAGTATAAATACAGCTGTTTTGTGAAGGTTATAAAACAATCTCCCAAGCTTTGAACATCTCACGGAGCTCTGTTCAATCCATCATCAGAAAATGGAAAGAGTATGGCACAACTGCAAACCTACCAAGACATGGCCGTCTACCTAAACTGATCGGCCGGGCAAGGAGAGCATTCATCAGAGAAGCAGTCAAGAGGCCCATGGTAACTCTGGAGGAGCTGCAGAGATCCACAGCTCAGGTGGGAGAATCTGTCCACAGGACAACTATTAGTCCTGCTCTCCACAAATCTGCCCTTTATGGAAGAGTGACAAGAAGAAAGACATTGGTGAAAGAAAGCCATAAGAAATCCCATTTGCAGTTTGTAAGAAGCCCTGTGGGGGACACAGCAAACATGTGGAAGAAGAAGCTCTGGTCAGGTGAGACCAAAATTAAAGTTTTTGGCCTAAAAGCAAAATGCTATGTGTGGCAGAACACTAACATCGTACATCACCCTGAACACACCATCCCCACCGTGAAAAATGGTGGTGGAAGCATCATGTTATGGGAATGCTTTTCTTCAGCAGGGACAGGGAAGCTGGTCGGAGATGATGGGAAGATGGATGGAGCCAAATATCGGACAATCTTAGAAGAAAACCTGTTATGCCCCGTACACACGATAGGATTTTCCAATGGAAAATGTGTGATAGGACCTTGTTGTCAGAAATTCCGACCGTGTGTAGGCTCCATCACACATTTTCCATAGGAATTTCTGACACACAAAGTTTGAGAGCTTGCTATAAAATTTTCCGACAACAAATTCCATGAATTCCAAATTTGTGCGTCGTGTGTACACAAATCCGCGCACAAAGTGCCATGCATGCTCAGAATAAATTAAGAAAGGAAAGCTATTGGCTACTGCCCCGTTTATAGTCCCGACGTACGTGTTTTACGTCACCGCGTTCAGAACGATCGGATTTTCCGACAACTTTGTGTGACCGTGTGTATGCAAGACAAGTTTGAGCCAACATCCGTTGGAAAAAATCCATGGATTTTGTTGTCCGAATGTCCGATCAATGTCCGACCGTGTGTACAGAGCATTAGAGTCTGCAAAAGACTTGAGACTGGGGTGGAGGTTCACCTTCCATTAGGACAACGACCCTAAACATACAGACAGAGCTACAATGGAATTGTTTAGATCAAAGCATATTCATGTATTAGATTGGCCCAGTCAAAGTCAAGACCTAAATCCAATTGAGAATCTGCTGTTCACAGATACTCTCCATCCAATCTGACAGAGCTTGAGCTATTTTGCAAAGAATGAGCAAAAATTTGCAGTAATTGCAACGAAAGGTGGTTCCCTTTCGTATTGACTCAGGGGGCTGAATACAAATGCACGTCACACTTTTCACATATTTTGTTGTAAAAAATTTTGAAAACCATTTATCATTTTCCTTCCACTTCACAATTATTTGCCACTTTGTGTTGGTTTATCACACAAAATCCCAATAAAATACATTTATGGTCGGAGCCCTATGTCCGGTATGGACATAGATAACACTTATAATAAAGATAAGACTTACCATCGGAAATAGACCTGGAAGTGTGGACTTACCATATGAAATGGACCTGAAAGTGTGCCTTGGTCTAATGGCCGGTATGCCAAAATAAGGGGGCATACCCTGGTTTTAAGAAATGATTATTCTGTAGAGAGAAATGAGATGAAATGAATGAAATGAAATGAATGCCTTGAATTGGGGATGGGAGGGTGGGTATCGCGCACAGGAAACCGACAAGCACCACAGGTGAGCGGGCTGCTTAAGTACCCACCGGGCTCCTCCCATAAATTCAGGCCACCATACTGGCCTTCCTACTTATGGTCGGAGCCCTATGTCCGGTATGGACATAGATAACACTTATAATAAAGATAAGACTTACCATCGGAAATAGACCTGGAAGTGTGGACTTACCATATGAAATGGACCTGAAAGTGTGCCTTGGTCTAATGGCCGGTATGCCAAAATAAGGGGGCAAAAACATTCAGGTAGGGGTATAATATATATTGGTTTTCAAGTATCCATTGAGCCAATTTGGAGAATGCCTGTGCCATCTCCACTCGAGGACTGGGTATATACCGGGCGACGCAGGCCGACTTCCATCCGCCTAGCCCCCCAATGACGCGGTCCGGAACCCCCCGGCGGGTTGCCGCGGAGGCTGCTCCGATGCGGAAGGAGTGTCCGGAGTACTGACTGGGTTTAAGGTGAAGATTTGCGGAGAAGTATCCTTATGTGTTTTGCAAAGTGACATGCGTTTAAGGGTTTAACTGGGAATGGTAGAAGAGGACTGGTGTCCGATTGTTCAGGCAGGAGTGAGAGGAGACGGTTAAATATGGTGACTGGACACCAGCTGTTATTAGTTCTGTAGAGGTGAATGTCCACTCCAGAGCCTGTTTCCTGGGTCTAAGAAACCTCGAGGTGAAGGATGAAATGGTCTTGGTGGCGAAGCAAGTGCCGTCTGCGTAATACTTGGTCTGAGGGGTGGTTATAGGTGAACCCGTAGTAAGCCAACTATATGGCTGCTTGTAGGACCGTGCTGGGCAGCAGACCGAATGGCGAAGTAGCCAGAATAGTCGACATATCCCTGAAGATGGGCCCCGTAATGGGTAAGCGCTTAGTACTGATCACTGGTTGTTGTTTCTGGATGCCCCTTAGGATGGCTCGTATAGCGTGTGATGAGAACAGTGAAGATTTTGTGGGGTCTTTCAGGGTCACGAAATGTTATATGCCGGCTAGGTGTAGCCGAATGGTATTGTAAGATAAAGCCAGCTGAGTGTGGCAGTATGAAATGAAGGTCAGTACCTGTTTGACATCTATTGGTCCTTTACGGCAGGATGTGAGGAATTTATTGAACGCCTTTCAAGCTGTCTGGTAGGCTTTGAGTGTGTTATGAGAGAGTGAGCGATTGATGAGCTGCGTTGCTCCTTGTAAATGTTAAACTAGTCCAAGGTCAGTTGTGACCAGGCAGGGATAGGGGCCGACACTGGATCGGCTCCGGGAACCTGTTTGAAAAGGAGGTGTAGTTAGAACGTGGCAGTGCGTTAGCAGCTAACTTGTCTGCCTGGAATAATGCACAGTGTATGTTAAACTGATGCTGTAAGAACAATTGTACCAAACTGCGCAGGAAGGACATGACTGCTGGGGAATTGGACCTGTCTTTGTTGATGTCTGCCGTGGCCTGATTGTCGGTGGTGAAGACTACGGTTTGCCCTGTCCAATGGTGATCCCAGAGTTGTGCAGCTGCCACCATGGGATAGAGTTCGAGGAGGGAAGATGTTTTGAATAAAGCCGGGTATCAACAGTATCTGTTGAGGCCAGGGTCCTGAAAACCAATGATGGCCAAAAATTGCAGCAAAACCTGTGGTGGCTACAGCGTCTGTCACCACCTGGGGTGACAGGGCTGAAACCATGGGTATAATTAGGGATATGCCATTCCGGGAGGACGGAATTCGTCCCACATAGATAGGTCCGCTATTGCTGCGGAGTCTAGATTTAAGATCTGATCGGGGTCTTGTGTTTCTGGCAGGAATCTCCGCAGGCGTGACCCGAAGGTGCGGCCTTGTGGAATAATTCGTATGGCGAAATTCAGCATTGCCAGGAGAGATTGCAACTGCTTCTTGGTACACCCCTTGATGTGGGTGAATTTGTGAAGGACCGCCTTAATGCGGGTTAGTTTGTCGAGGGGGAGACTGGCTTGCATAGCGCAGGTGTCTAAGTTGGCCCCGAGAAGGTGATTTTATGTGCTGGGCCTTCTACTTTGTGCTCGGTGATGGGAGGATTGGGTTTTCCGAATATCGCTCTGAGTTTGTCGAGGTCTCCTGGGGGCTTGCTGGGAGGTTCTATTAGTGGAAGTCGTCCAGGTAATGGATGACTTTTGTCACTGAGCCTTGTGTAACAGTATCCAAGCAAGAGACTGAGCGAATGTGTCGAAGAGCCAAGGGCTGCTCTTCGAACCGAACGTCAGTTCTGTGGCCAAACAATATGCCTCCTTCCACTTGACGCCATGCCAGCACCAAAGGGATGGACGGATAGGCAGGAGCCTAAAGGCATCCGAGATGTCGGCTCTGGAAAGCCAGGCACCTGTACCTGCTTTGATGACTGCTTGTATCGGCATGTCTACGGAGGACTATTTTAGGGAGAATTCTTCGGAGGGAATCAGGGAATTGAGACTGGGGATGTGGGAAGAATGAGGCGCAGACAGGTGGTACCCCAAACGTAATTTATCTGTGAATTTGCTCTTGACAAGCCCCCAAATAGGGCTGACTCTCAAAGTGCTGAAAGGGGGCTGAGTGAAAGGCCTATAACGTACTCTTGGTCTAGTTCTGTTTGTAAGAGCCGATCTATGGTTTGTTTGTCGATGGCTGCTGAATGAATATTCCCACTTCGTACGTACTGTGAGGTAGTGAAATGAGGCCTGTGTGAAAGCCGACGGAGGGGCCGTGAAGTCTTCGCTGCCGGCCTGTGACATGATTTGATCTGATGAGAATATCCTGTTTTTGAGCTCGTATATTTTTTTTTTTTTTTTTTTGTGAGAACGAAATGATTCGAAAATGTTTGCCTTGATGTTTGAAATGACTGAACTGCATGACAAAAAGGTCCGGCCTGGTCGTGTCGTGACTGACGTGACCGTGAACCGGGCTCTGGAGCATGTACTGAAATGAGGCAACAGAAGAAACATTGGTGCACACCGGGACGAATCGGTGCTTGTTCGATGCATCTGGATTCGAATCGGAGCGCAGCATGAAATGAAATGAGAGAAATGTTTACCTTGACCGAGGCTTGAATTGGTTGTGCCGTGTTTTGCGACTGGCAACCGACCGAGCTTTGGTATAGGTATGGATTTTTTTTTTTTTTTTTTTTTTTTTTTTGAGGAAAAATGAAAAGGTGACAACTCGTGAAGGGATTGCTAAGTAACTTGAAGCAATGATTTGTATGATGCTTGCAATCTTGTGACAATGAAATGATTCGAAATGTTTGCTTTGATTGTGAAATGAATGAACTGCATGACAGAGGTGCGGCCTGGTCGTGTCACGATTTGTTTGACCGTGAACCGAGCTCTGGAGCATGTATTGAAATGGGGCAACTGAAAATATTGGTGCTCCTGGGACGAATCGGTGCTTGTTTGATACATCTGGATTCGAATAGGAGTACAGTATTAAATAAAATGAGAGAAATGATTGTTTTGACCGCGGCTCGAATTGGTTGTGCCGTGTTAGCGACTGGCAACTAACCGAGCTCTGGTAAAGGTATGAAATGCGATCGGAACCAGTGAAGCCTGCCGTGACAAATCGGTGCACCTCAGATGCGACTGGTTTCGAAATGGTGATGCGTTGTGGGAGTGAAATGGTAGAAATTGCATGACAGAGATACGGGTCAATCCCTGGTGTCTGCGATTCAGCTATGATCCGGATTTCTGGAGCATGTATCAGAAATGTGGCCAATCCTGGGCACGCTGAGACGAATCGGTGCATTTTCCTTGCGACTAAATTCCTGTCGGAACGTGATACATGAAAATGAAATGATAACCATGACAGAGATACAATTGACTGATAAACGTAACTCTGGAGCATGTATAGAAATGAGGCCAATCCTGGGGCACGCCGAGACGAATTGGTGCATTTTCCATGCGACTAAATTCATGTCGGAACGTGATACATGAAAATGAAATGATAACCATGACAGAGATACAATTGACTGATAAACGTAACTCTGGAGCATGTATAGAAATGAGGCCAGTCCTGGGGCACGCCGAGACGAATCGGTGCATTGCCATGCAACTGGATTCATGTCGGAACGTGATAGGTGGAAATGAAATGATAACCATGACAGAGGTATGAATGACTGAAAACGTAACTCTGGAGCATGTATAGAAATGAGGCCAGTCCTGGGGCACGCCGAGACGAATCGGTGCATTGCCATGCGACTGGATTCATGCCGGAACGTGATAGGTGGAAATGAAATGATAACCATGACAGAGGTATGAATGACTGAAACGTAACTCTGGAGCATGTATAGAAATGAGGCCAGTCCTGGGGCACGCCGAGACGAATCGGTGCATTGCCATGCGACTGGATTCATGCCGGAACGTGATAGGTGGAAATGAAATGATAACCATGACAGAGGTATGAATGACTGAAACGTAACTCTGGAGCATGTATAGAAATGAGGCCAGTCCTGGGGCACGCCGAGACGAATCGGTGCATTGCCATGCAACTGGATTCATGTCGGAACGTGATAGGTGGAAATGAAATGATAACCATGACAGAGGTATGAATGACTGAAAACGTAACTCTGGAGCATGTATAGAAATGAGGCCAGTCCTGGGGCACGCCGAGACGAATCGGTGCATTGCCATGCGACTGGATTCATGCCGGAACGTGATAGGTGGAAATGAAATGATAACCATGACAGAGGTATGAATGACTGACAAACGAACCTCTGGAGCATGTATAGAAATGAGGCCAGTCCTGGGGCACGCCGAGACGAATCGGTGCATTTAGCATGCGACTGGATTCATGTCGGAACGTGATAGGTGAAAATGAAATGATAAGCATGACAGAGGTACTAATGACAGACAATAACGTAACTCTGGAGCATGTATAGAAATGAGGCCAAATAACTGGGGCACACCGGAACGAATCGGTGCATCTTTTTGATGCGACAGGATTCGAATCGGAGCGCAGTAGGTGACTGAAATGAAATGTTTGAAATGATTTGAAATGTCAGAAATGAGTTCTAGAATGTTTCAGAAATGAGAAATGATCGGTATCGAACTGACTTGGCCCGATAACTTGCAAATTGCGACTTGCTATGGCTGTTTACTGATGCATATATTTTTTTTTTTTTTTTTTTTTTTTTTTTTAACACCGACATGCTAGAAATGAAGCGACGTCTGCGTCGCGCTGCTATCGAAATGGTAACATATCGAAAGTACAGCGATATACATTGCAATAGTGAAGTGCGAGTAACGAATTTGAAAGTACGGTTTAGTGACATGACATGAAACGAAAAATGCGATATACATTGCAGTCAATGAGAAAGCGAGTGAAACGAAAATTGAAATTACGGTTTAGTGACCCGATATGAAAACGAAAAGTCCGACGGGACCTTACCTGCGACAGCCAAGCCAGCCGCGTGGTACAAACTACGAACGAAAAACGCGGACTTCGAAAGTTTTGAGAACGATATCGAATACGGAGTTTTTGCGAGGCAAGGACTTGCGGACGCTGGTGTATCGAATAGTCGGCCTAGTGACGTGTATCGCGCACAGGAAACCGACAAGCACCACAGGTGAGCGGGCTGCTTAAGTACCCACCGGGCTCCTCCCATAAATTCAGGCCACCATACTGGCCTTCCTACTTACGTTTTTGGTTGTAACATGACAACATGTGGAAAACTTCAAGGGGTATAAATACTTTTTCAAGGCACTGTATATAAATAAAATACATTGTTAATGAAGCAGATGGTCTAACATCCTATATTTCCTCTTTCTGTATAAGAATACCACTTTCATACTCTTCATTTTCAAGGTTGCTCTCTCGGCCTTTAAAGAATTATTCCCCCAAGGACCTACTGGATGTAACAAGCCAGCATATATCCACCCCACACCACACCCTGTGTCCCCAACATTGACTTGTAGGGTCTTCTCCTCCACCAGGGTCAGTCTGGAGTCACGTTTTGCACAGTCTTTAGCACTAAGCGAATGTATTTTCTTGTTCTCAGAGAAGAAATTACATTTATCATGGATGGGGATCCAGTTTCTGTTGTCCAAGAAACGCTGATTATCTAACAGTCACACTGATAGCTGGGGCCCCACCACAGAATAGGCTGATCAATACTAATCTAAGAGGGAGATGATTCCAATAAAGAAGCCCAATTTAATGGACCACCAGCTGCTCTCCACCCCCCTACAACTGGTGATCCCGACACTGACCTGTAGGGTCTCCTTCTTCACCTGGGCCAGTCTGGAGTCACGTTCTGCACAGTCTTTAACACTAAGTGAATGTCTCTTCTTGTTCTCAGAGAAGAAATAACATTTATCATGGATGGGGATCCAGCGATCCAGACATCTAGAACATTGTCCTGTAATTAAGAATAATAGAGACAGTCAGCAATGACAAAGAGACCTGTGGACCCGCTGGGTCTGCTTTGTCTGCCCCCCATCTCCCCAACAGCTGGGTTTAACTCCCTAGAAAGTTGAGGGTAGTAACAAGGGGATGCTGGAATTCAGTGATGAGCTGGAGAACCCCTTGAGTGGGAAGAAAATTCAGGTTCTCCACAGACTCTTCTGAGCAGGATAAAGAAGAGGAGGAATATGTTCCACCACCGGTCAAAGCAAAAACTTTAAAGAAATTCAAGTTTGTCAAATCTGGACAATCTGGGAAAATCATTTTGCAAACTTCATCTGATGGTGTATTTGCTGATCGGGTATTTTTCTGATCATCATGGACAGTGTGTTTTGAACAATTTGGAAGGGTGTTAGCAGCAGAATTTGGATAACAGACACAAGTCTGAACATTCTAATGAACATAGTGTAGATGATGTAAATAATGCAAATAGCAAGAATTGGTGGGAGGTACGGGAGAAAAAAGGTGGTGTGAGAGTCAAGCTGAATTGCGGGAGGTGGGGGGTTTGGTGCCTGTAGTGAGGGAATCAGGTGAAGTTTTTATGGTGTTGGAGGTGTTTGTGGTGAGATTTTGGGCAGGGAAATTACTGGGAGCAGTAATATAAAGCATGAGGAAACTGCAAATTTGGAGGTGGTGTGTGTTTCCGGTGGTGGTGAGAGGAGAATTTTGCAGGGTGAAGTTGATGTCACTGCAGGTTCATCTAAGGTAATTGTTGCTGCCAGTTCACAGCAGAAAGAAATTGCAATTACATCTGTTTCTACTGTTCCTGGTACGTCCTATGCTAAAGTGGTGACTGGTGGAAAGACGGGTGTAGGCGTGGGTCATGGTGTGTCTAGAGTGGGCTTGGGGATTGCGTCATCCTCCACGTCCCTTTTCTTGGGGGAAAAATGTCATCTAGCTCAGGTGGGGGGGGAAGAAATCCTCAGGAGGTCAAACATTTAGCTATAGGATTTAAGCCAGATGACATTTTTGCCCTGATTAGTCTGGCAGGCTCCTATGAATATGCTGTGTCTTTTGAGGCATTAGATCTGTTTTGGAAGATGTATGAGTGTGTGTAGGGGCCTGCCGGATTGGAATGGACTCATCTCCAAACTGGTCTCTTGCTAGCTCCTGGTAAAGAACATCACCATTTTGGTTAGAAGTAAATCCATCCCATCGGGGGATCTGTCAGTTTGGTTGAGATGGTTTGGGGAGATTCTGAGCCCGCCCAAAAAGATTGTAGATGATCCTGGTATCTGAATGGGTGGGTGGTTGGTCAGTGTAGATAAGGTTGTGTGTGGTAGGAAATATGTTTTTTTTTTAAACTTGGCCAACCAAAGCTAAGCAACAAGTATGTTTCTGAGGGAGATTTCAGAGCTGAAGCAGGGGAGGACTGGGAACCTTTTGTCAAGGTGTAACTACAACCATGTGTACTATTTAAAAGTGTCCCAAAGTGCAGCAGTGATTGGTGGGCTTGGTGAAAGGTGGACATTCCTAAAGGACATGGTTTGTTGTAACAAACCTTCAGATCCTCAAGTATCTTCTTCCTTTGTACTTTCACCATTCAATAAAATAATATCCTAGCGCTGCTTGTGGGAAGGGAGGGTGATTTATGGTTGGTGATGGAAGGAAGGACAATTTCTGATTAATGATGGGATGGGGGACAATTTTTTTTTGCAGATGGGATGGGCGGATGATTGTTGGTTGGTGATGGGAAAGGAGAACAATTTCTGGATGGTGGTGGGAAGGGAAGATGATTGTTGCATGGTGATAGGAAGGGAGGATGATTTCTGGTTGGTGATGGGAAGGGAGGGTGATTTCTGGTTGGTGATGGGAAGGGAGGATGATTTTTGGTCGGTGATGAGAAGGGAGGATGATTTTTGGTTGGTGATGGGAAGGGAGGGTGATTTCTGGTTGGGGATGGGAAGAGAGGATGATTTCTGGTCGGTGATGAGAAGGGAGGATGATTTCTGGTTGGTGATGGGAAGAGAGGATGATTTCTGGTCTGTGATGAGAAGGGAGGGTGATTTCTGGTCGGTGATGAGAAGGGAGGATGATTTCCGGTTGGTGATGGGAAGAGAGGATGATTTCTGGTCTGTGATGAGAAGGGAGGGTGATTTCTGGTCGGTGATGAGAAGGGAGGATGATTTCTGGTTGGTGATTGGAAGGGAGGATGGTTTTTGGTTGATGATGGGAAGTGCGGATGATTTCTGGCTGGTGATGGGAAAGGAGGATGATATCTGGTGATAGGAGCGGAGGATTATTTCTGGTTTGCGATGGGAATGGAGAATGATTTCTGGTTTGTGATGGGAAGGGAGGATGAATTCTTGTCGGTGATGGGAAGGAAGGATGATTTCTGATTAATAATGGGAAGGGAGGACAATTTCTGGTAGGTGCTGGGAAGGGAGGACAATTTATTGTTTGCTGATGGGAAGCAAGGATCATTTATTGATAGTGATAAAAAGGGAGGACAGTTTCTGGTTGCTGATGGGATGGGAGGATGATTTCTGCTTGGTGCTGGGATAGGGAGGTTGGCTTTTGGTTGCTGATGGGAAGGGAGGATGATTTCTGATTAGTTATGGGAAGGAAGGATGATTTCTGGTTGTTAATGGGAAGGGAGGACAGTTTCTGGTTGATTATGGGAAGGGAGGATGATTTCTGGTTGTTAATGGGAAGGGAGGACAGTTTCTGGTTGATTATGGGAAGGGAGGATGATTTCTGGTTGTTAATGGGAAGGGAGGACAGTTTCTGGTTGGTGATGGGAAGGGAGGATGATTTCTGATTGGTGATGGGAAGGGAGGACAGTTTCTGGTTGATTATGTGAAGGGAGGATGATTTCTGGTTGGTGATGGGAAGGGAGGATGATTTCTGGTTGGTGATGGGAAGGGAGGATGATTTCTGGTTGGGTTGCTGGTGGGATGGGAGGATGATTTCTGGTTGGTGATGGGAAGGGAGGATGATGAGGACATTGCAGAACAATCGTCTGTTTCTGATCTCTAACCATCCTCAGCTCTCACCAGAGTCCAGCAGGAATCTTCAGCAGATGCTACAAATGTCAGTCAGATATGTTAGATCTTTACGTTTTACCTAGTTTTGTCTGATTGGTCTCGAGGGGGAATTCCCTTGTACCTGCAAACAGTACATAATAATGTTAAAGAGCAGCTCTGGGCACTTGGTAAATATATCACTAAACATACAATACTATTAGAAATCATTGACACAATTTACAATTCAATATACTTTATTGCCCAAATGTGAGGCTCTGTCAGGACTGGTGTCATTGCTTGGGTCACCTGCTGGTAGCACTGTTGTGTGTAGAACCGAAGGGTGTAGTTCTGGTGGCCACCAGTGGGCGTCTCCCAGCAGGTTGACCAAACAGTTAATTAGGCTGCACCCGATAGGGCTGCTGGGGGTATATAAACCCGTCTTGCACTAAGATCCAGTGCTTCAGTATTTTCCCTGCAAGCCACGTCCCTGCCTGAGCCTGATCCAGAGACCTGTCCCTTGGAACCTGCTTCCTGCTCCCTTTACTGGCCTTACACTCCCATTACCTGGCTTCCTGTTCCCGTTATCACTTGTCCCTATCTTGTTTTGCTTATGTGTGTTCCCTTCACTTGTATATAGTTAGTTAGGTGTTATATTAGGTTTGCTGTGTTCATTTACTTTTCACTTACTTGTGTAGCAAAGTCCCAGGTCCCTTGAGGCCTAATGGTGACCTCCAGAGTTAGGGACAGCTGACATCCTTCTGTGTAGAGTGGGTTACAACGCATGGTGGGTGTACTGCAAGATGACATGGTGGGCGCCAGACACTTTTTGAATGCAAAGAGATTTATTGTCTCTTGAACAGAACTGAGGGAGAGAGGGTTAGGGCCAGGACACCCTATGTAGATGCAAGGAGAATTGGCAAACTCCAAGACTTCTATAGGCAGACAGCTACACAAGTGAAGGCCTCCACCGCTGTCTCCTATGGCAACAAACTTGTAGCAGTTACTAACGGTATTTATATTCAACTATTGGCAACACAAACAGTTCTCTGCTTATTCCACAGTCACTCACTGTGGGTCTTCACTCAAGAAACTCCCAGTCTTACCTTAGACTTTGGATCCAATAGCCACTGGATCCCCTGAGTTCTTCCACTTTTAGCACCCAGTATCTTCCACAAGCGCCAACCCCGCTTCCCTGCTGGGTCCCTGGCTTGGCACTCACAGATACTCTTCAAGCGTCAACCCCGCTTCCCTGCTGGGTCCCTGGCTTGGCACTCACAGATACTCTTCAAGCGTCAACCCCGCTTCCCTGCTGGGTCCCTGGCTTGGCACTCACAGATACTCTTCATGCGTCAACCCCGCTGACCCGCTAGGTCCCTGGCTTGGCACCCACTGATGCTCCGCAAGCGTCACCCCTGCTGTCCCGTTGGGTCCCTGGCTTGGCACTCGCTGAAGTTTTCCCACTTCTTCACTGTCCCCGGCTAGTGAGAAAACTGCTCTAATACTGACTTCCGCTTACTAACAGTGATCTCCGGTAATAAGGTGGATGGCCCCTTAGTAGCGACAGCTTCCCTTTCTACCTCCAACCACAACTGGTTCCCCATATGGCTGAACCGCTACTTCTGGTTGGAGTACAAGCCAGCAGTCCCAACCCTACACTGCTCTCCTAACAATTGACCAAGGCAACTATTGCCTAGCAAATACATTTGATAGCAACCCTGCCTAAACATCAGTTTATGGTTTACTGGTGTTGGTTTTCAAGCATGTCATTGTCTTTAATAAACATATATTTTCACTTATTCATCTGGTTCTGATTTTTTTAAGTGCAGCCAACTGATCTGATCACCTCTGCTGGACGCCTGCATGTGGTATCCGTGACATCATACTGAAGCCATGCAATCAGATCGGCTGCACCTGGGAATTAGGTCTGAGCACTTGCTTATTCCTGCAAAATGCATTTTGAGGAGGTTTTGTATTTTACACTACTCGTAACGGAAGACGGGGAATATTGCCACCAAATTTTGAAAGCCCAGATTAGGGAGCAATTGTTGGAATGCCTCCGTCTGGCTCACGCGTTTGTTGATGAAGGCAGATTTTTATTTTGAAGAGATTCAGCCACTCGTTCAAATCTGTGCAGAGTTGGCTCTGTCTAGTGTCCCTAGTGGTGGTGATGATTATTCTCCTCCTTTTAGTGTGGCTCCGGTGGAATCCTTGATTTGGTTATGGGAGGATGACTCAGCATTTTTCTTTGAACACTATTCAGAATATCTCCAACAGGTGCTCGTAGAATGTATTAATTCAGTGCAATCTCTGGTCAGACAGGCAGTATGTAAATTTGATTTTGTGCAACCATTATTACAGGCATGGTCAAATTATTCCACTCAGCCTCTGTCAGCTTGCAACCACCCATTCCTGCGGCTAGATTCCTGCCCGCTAAGATGTCTTTCTCTCCTACTCCCACAGTTGCAGCCCAATATACCCTGCTACCAACTAAGTACAAGTACCCTGTTTCCACCTGCTGCACCTTCCCTGCCTTTAACCCTTCTATCAGTGGTGGTGCATCCATAAAGGGTGCAGGAGTGCTGCCCACTCTCTCCTGGCACCGCTCTATCACCATCTATGGTCGCCGCTGACACCCTCTATTCAGGTGTCCGGCCCCTTTTAGGGTGCAAGGCATCTGAATTACATACCGGCGGGGGTGTTTTTTGGAAGCACCTGATTAGAGCCATAGGCTCTAATAGATGCCCAAAAAGGTGAACAGCGGGTGCAATGCTGTGTGTTCGCTTCTTAGCTGAGTGTTAGCAAAGCGAAGGAATTCACTTTGCTAACACTGAACCGCCAATCAGGTGCTTGGGTCTGTTACCTGTCACCTGATTGGCTGAAATGTCAGGCGCTGTGATTGGACGCCCAATAGAGAGGACGGAAGAAGACATCGAGGAGCGTGCAGGACACCGCCGCTGACCCACTGCTAGGCAGGTAGGTGCCGGGCGATGCACACTGGCAGCATTTGATGGGGCACAGTAACGGCAATTGATGGGCACACTGGCAGTATTTGATGGGGCACAGTAGTGGCAATTGATAGGCACACTGGCAGCAACTGTTGGGTACAGCTACGTTTGATGGCACAGTGGCTGCACTTGATGGGCACAGTGGCTGCATTTGATGGCACAGTGGCTGTGTTTGATGGGCACAGTGGCTGCGTTTGATGGGCACAGTGGCTGCGTTTGATGGGCACAGTGGCTGCGTTTGATGGCACAGTGGCGGCAATTTATGGACACAGTAGCTGCCTTTGATGGCACAGTGGCTGCAATTGATGTTTTTTTTTCAGTTTGTTTGCGCCCCCGCCCCTCCCCAAAAATTTTGAGCCGCCACTGCCTTCTACCTCTTCTCCACTGCCTGCAACAATTCCACAAAAATCCCCCTCAGCAACTGCTCCCTTTGTTTTACCATCCTCCTGCTTTTCTCTTCCATCAGCTGCACCTATTACTTATAGCCCTGCATCCACATACAAAACTTCAATGGCTAAACCTAAAAAGAAACAGAAGTTTTTCCCAACCCGCACAATCCTGCCACTATTCAATCCTGCTTCCACACCAGCCAATCTGCTCCAGTCTGCCTCTACACCAGCTACTACAGTCCAGCCCTCCATGGTTCCAATTGCTCCAACCAGGCATGCCACCACACCTGCCATTTTGGTTCAGCCTATGATAATTGGACCATCTGCTTCAGACCTGCCTGTGGTTATCTCAGCTGACACTGGTCCCATTCCTGATGCCCTGTCTAGTGGTTCCGTTCCTGATGCCCTGTCTGGTGGTCCTGTTCCTGATACCATGTCTGGTGATTCCATTCCCGCTGCCCAGCCTGACGTGCCTCTGCCCGCTGCCTGGCCTGATGTGCCTCTGCTCGCTGCCCAGCTTGATGTGTCTCTGCCCGCTGCCCCACCTGATGTGCCTCTACCCACTGCCCAGCCTGATGTGCCTCTGCCCGCTGCCCAGCCTGATGTGCCTCTGCTTGCTGCTCAGCCAGATGTGCCTCTGCTCGCTGCTCAGCCGGATGTGCCTCTGCTCGCTGCTCAGCCTGATGTGCCTCTGCTCGCTGCTCAGCCAGATTTGCCTCTGCTCACTGCCTCTGCCCGCTGCCCAGCCTGATGTGCCTCTGCTCGCTGCTCAGCCCAATGTGCCTCTGCTCGCTGCTCAGCCTGATGTGCCTCTGCTCACTGCTCAGCCTGATGTGCCTCTGCTCGCTACTCAGCATAATGTGCCTCTGCTCGCTGCTCAGCCTGATGTGCCTCTGCCTGCTGCCCAGCCTGATGTGCCTCTGCCCGCTGCCCAGCCTGATGTGCCTCTGCCCACTGTCTAGCCTGCTCATCCAGTGCCTGATGACCTAGTGCCTGCTTCAGGGCCTGATGCCCTGGTGCCTGCCGCCCAGGCTGATGACCCAGTGTCTGCCGCTCAGCCTGATGACCCGGTGCCTGCCGCCCAACCTGATGACCCGGTGCCTGCTGATCTGGTGACGGATGACTGGTGCCCACTGCCCAGCCTGATGACCCGGTGCCTGATGCCCAGCCTATTGACCCGGTGCCTGCTGATCTGGGATGGATGACCCGGTACTCACTGCCCAGACTGATGACCCGGTGCCTGCTGATTTGGTGACGGATGACCCAGTGCCCCCTGCCCAGCCTGATGACCCGGTGCCTGCTGCCCGGACTGATGACCCGGTGCCTGCTGATCTGGTGATGGATGACCCGGTACTCACTGCCCAGACTGATGACCCGGTGCCTGCTGATTTGGTGACGGATGAACCAGTGCCCCCTGCCCAGCCTGATGACCCGGTGCCTGCTGCCCAGCCTGATGACCCGGTGCCCGCTGCCCAGTCTGATGACCCGGTACCTGCTGCCCAGCCCGTTGACCCGGTACCCGCTGCCCAGTCTGCTGATCCGGTGCCTGCTATCCATCTTGCTGACACGGTGCCTGCTGATCCGGTTCCTGATGCCAAGCTTGCTGATTAAGCTTTCCTGCATGATGGCCAGCTCAGCTTTCTGCTGATTTCCTCTTGCTTGATGCCCAGCCTGATTCTGATGCCCCTGTTTTGTCTGCCTCCGATGGTTGCATGCCTGCTGCCCAACTAGTTTTTGGTACCAGACCCAAACTTCTAGACCCTGGTGGTGGGGCACATGATCCATTACCTGACTCAGGTGGCACACCTCCCAGCAGGTTAAAAGACTCTGCCCTGAAGAATGCAAGGAAGCCCACAGAGAGGGAGGGGAAATGTTTTGGACTTTTCCTGCACCCACATGGACTGTCAGGGTAATGGCAGAATGGAGCGTCTGGAGGCCGCTCCTTAAGGGAGGGGAACTGTCAGGACCGGTGTTATTGCTTGGTTCACCTGCTGGTAGCACTGTTGTGTGTAGAACCAAAGGGTGTAGTTCTGGTGGCCAGCAGTGGGTGTCTCCCAGCAGGTGGACCATACAGGTAATTAGACTGCACCTGATAGGACTGCTGGGGGTATATAAACCCGCCTTGCACCGAGATACAGTGCTTCAGTATTTTCCCTGCAAGCCATGTCCCTGCCTGAGCATGATCCAGAGACCTGTCCCTTGGAACCTACTTCCCGCTCCCCTTACCTGACTTTACACTCCCATTACCTGGCTTCCTATTCCCCTTATCACTTGTCCCTGTCTTGTGTGTGTTCCCTTCACTTGTATATAGTAAGTTAGATAGTTAGTTAGGTGTTATATTAGGTTTGTTGTGTTCATTTACTTTTCACTTACCTGTTTATGGTTTACTGGTGTTGGTTTTCAAGCATGTCATTATCTTTAATAAATAATGAAATTTGTCTGGTCCTGATTTCTTTAAGTGCAGCCAACTGATCTGATCACCCCTGCTAGATGCCAGCATGTGGTATCCGTGACAGGCTCATCTCATCATCTTTTCCATCAATTGGGTTATCCTTTCAGAATTGTCCTATCTCTGCCCTTCCCTGAACTATTCTTTGCACAAGCTCCGTGCAGCAGCCAATCACCTTCATTATATCTGCTTACTTCACTGAAAGGAGGAAAAAAGTGCATGATGGAAAGGAGAATCAACATTATTTAGACTGTAAAGGAAAACCTTCTCTCCCATTTCCTCCTATTGAAGCAAGGGGAGGACTGAGAACCTTTTGCAAAGCGGCGACTTCAACAAGGTGGCCCCTTCACGATGTGCCCCGATTTCTATGGGCTAAAACAGTGTACCATGTAACATTGCGCCTTAGTGCTGCATTGGCTGGTGGGCTTGGTGAAAGGCGGCCATTCCAAAAGGTCAGGGTTTGTTGCAACACACCTTACAGCATCTTCTTCCTTTGGGGCTCTCACCATTTGATCACCTGGTATCTCAGTGCTGCAAAGGAAGTCAGTGTTTGAGGATTTTCCTTTGCCTTTCCTCCCCATAAGTCCCTGACTGTGGGTCCCAATGTGATTGATGTTTGAATCGTGAACTATCTCTAATAAGGGTCACCAGCCCAACATATGTTAATAGTACTGGCCTAAGGAGAAAATTCCGCCCATCCCAGTACTTCTCTGTGTGGCAGCATCTCCATTAAATACATAGATTAGCCATAAAGCTAATACAAGTCTGGGAGACTACATCACCAAGGGTTCAATTGCCTGAGTTTATGTATCCAGTGTGAGGCACTGGCTGGCAGGATTGTGCAAAATGTATATGTGTAGCACCCTCCTAGATAGATGCTAGGTTAGATAAACTTAGTCATTAGCTCCATTGTAATCATTTGAACTGCTTGTGATTATTTTAGGCTTTTCTGTGTCTCACTGGCTCACTGACTGCTTCCCTCTGCCTTAAGGAGGATTCTGAAAAATAATGGGCTGGAAGAGTCAAATAAGCAGCTAAATATTTATACAATCCCGACCATATAGTATGGTGAACCACAGAGGGAAATTATATAACCCTCAGTAAAGCATTGCCAACATCCCAAAGTATGTTGCAAAAAAGCAAGGACCCTAAAAGGGAAACCTTTGTACCCCCCGGTACATTGGGACTTTACAGGCGAACAAAGCAGTTGAATTATAATAAAAACTATTTATTTATTGAAAATTGCTTAAAAAAGCCTAAAAACATGGGAATCTAAACATAGATCTATACAAAGTACTTATGCAGAGTGCAACAAACTTTTTTTTTATATATTTCTTTACACTTTCAATTGTTAATACATATTTCTCCATGAGCCTGACAAGTTTCAGGACGGTGTCCCTTCTTCAGAGGCGTATTGAGGAGAGAAAATATGGGTGTATTCAGTATCCAACCTTTGGAAAAAATTGTGCAAAGACTACGCAAGAAAAGTGAACTCTCGTGTGCAGAGAGAAGAATGATGTGATTAAATGAATAGATATATGACCGCCAATTGACCGAGGGTAGACATGGCGGCTTCCATTTGGGCCAAGAGAAAACTCCGCAAAGGCCCCCAAAGAAGAGGACGAACCCCACCAAATCCACAGTAGAACCTTTCTTAGATTAAAGATTTTCAAGCGAAATGCTGGAGTGTGGTTGTTGGTGTCGTGTATGTTTGATAAACAGGTCCTAGGTTCAAAGCTATCATCCAGAAACTTCTCAAGTTTCCTGGATACAGAGGAAACTATAGACCAGACTGGCAGCAGCTGAACACACTGAGCAGACCTTGCTAGCTGATTGTTGCTTCACTGAATACAGTGAGCAGAATATGCTCTTACCTACCAAATCTATGCAGCCACACTGCCTACAATTTGGCAACAAAATGTACCCATCAAAAAACAACTAATTCTAACTTATCTAATTCCTAGCACCTAGGAGGTAGCTACACTAGTCTCAATAAAGCAGCTTTTAACCACTGTCTAAATCAGAACCTTTAACCCAGGAGACACTGCATAGTTGCCAACATTGAAAAAATAATTTTAGGGACACTTTTTTGGCTGTAGGCGGAGTCTTGTTTTAATTAGGGGGCGGGGCAATGTAATATAAAATGAAATCATTCAACTCACCATAATGCTGAATCAGTGGGATACCTGAGCGTGTCACCTGCCACGTCGCCTGCCACCAGCCGTCCGTCCTTGTGTCAGATGTCCCAGCAGAGTCTGCTCTTGCATCAGGTGCCCCCAGCAGAGTCCGTCCTTGCATCAGGTGCCCCCAGCGGAGCCCCCCTTACATCAGATGTCCCCAGCAGAGCCCTCTCTCACACCAGGAGTTCCCAGCGGAGACCCCCATACATCACGAGTCCCCAGCGGAGCCCCCCTCACACCAGGAGTCCCCAGCGGAGCCCCCTCACATCAGGAGTCCCCAGCAGAGCCCCCACTCACACCAGGAGTCCCCAGCGGAGCCCCCCCTCACATCAGGAGTCCCCAGCGGAGCCCCCCTCACATCAGGAGTCCCCAGTGGAGCCCCCCTCACATCAGGTGTCCCCAGTGGAGCCCCCCTCACATCAGGTGTCCCCAGTGGAGCCCAACCTCACATCAGGTGTCCCCAGTGGAGCCCCCCTCACATCAGTTGTCCCCAGTGGAGCCCCCCTCACATCAGGTGTCCCCAGTGGAGCCCCCCTTACATCAGATTCCCTCAGCGGTGCGCCCCCCCCACCTCAGGCGTCCTAGTAGGAGGATACTGTCTCCCTCCACTGGCCGCATGGCTAGAACCCCCGCCCCTTTCCATAGCAGACTGGCAAAGGGGCAGGGGGTAGGTGGGGCGAGGCGGAGGGTGGGCGGCGACGCAGGAGCTCCGTCTAGCCCCCCAGCCATCTTCCTGGTCTTCTTAAAAATGGCGGCCATTGTCTCTGCCGGCTGCGGACCTCTAGCGGCGGTAGGCGGTGGCAAAAATCCGTGAAGAACCATATTTCTCTGGACATTTACCGGGAAACAACAAAATCTGGAATGGAGTCTAAATCCCGGGAATGTCCCGGGAGATCTGGGACAGTTGGTAACTATGACACTGCTAATGTCCCAGGGTCTCCATGGGATCAGAAGGAACAGCAATCCAGACAAAGGAAGCCCCTCTAAAAATACCATGTTGACCTAACACAACCCCGGAAGGACCATAAAGCTCTCTTGGCAGAGTAACCATAAGGTATCACCATAGAAAGCTATCCCAGAGTTTAGCATGTCAGGGACCCCTTTCTGCTACTCAGATAGAGGCGGTGAGAGAGTTCTTGCAGAAAAATCAAAACTGGATTTTAGAAATACAGTACCTGGCCAAACTACTCTTAGTATGTTTAGTTTGAAGTTCAGACACAGATGTTTTGTTTGTTTTATACATTAGACTTGTTGTACAAAGCCCTCCTGCAAGGAAACAGTTTTTTTTTTTTTTTTGCTGGCTTGCTGTGCAGGATTAACCTAACTGTTTCTGGTTGTCCCTGCCTTACACATGGTTTACCTCTGTCAACACCAGTAGTAATAGTTAGAGCCAGGTCTTATTATTAGTGTAGTGCTACTACTGTAGGAGCCTCAGGATAATATTATCATAATAATACGATTACCATAATATTACCATTACCATAATATTACCATTAGGCACCAACCAAATATGCACAAAATCATCTTTGTTAAACCTCTCCCCATCAGGTCAAAAAAAAACTTGGACACCATAATAGGTGTAGTTTGAAGTATACAATTGGTTGGAGGCTGAGTTGATGAGGGGGATTCCCTTGTGGCTCTGGTCCAAGCACCCCTGCATGTGATGACAGAGGTACAAGGCTCAAAGAAGCACTGGTCCCGGTAGCTTGGTAGCAGGTGACTGCCAGGGACAAATACTTTGTCAGAATGAGCGTGGGTCATACATAATGAGGCTGAAACGTGGTCAGGTAGCAGGCTGAGGTAAATACCAGAGAAGCAAGCAGAGCGAGGTCCTGTAGCAGGCCGAGGTCAGCACCAGGGAAACAGGCGGAGACTAGTCAAAGGCAAGCAGAGGTTAGTATCCAAAATCCACAGCGCAAGATCAGGAACTAGCCGGGTCAGCAATGGAAGATCAGGCAGCAAAGCAAGAACACAGGAACAAAGGTCACAGAGAAGCTGAAGATTGTCCAGCGATTAGAACACACAAGGGTTTCCTTTAAATAGGCAGCTTGGTGCCTATGCACATGGACGTGCGCACCGATGGCATGCTGGATGTTAGCCCAATCTTGTCTGTGTGCTGGTACATGTGCATGAGCATTAACTGCACAGGAATAAGCATCAGTTGCACAAGAATGAGCAATAGCTGTAGAATTAGAATTACTATTAGCTGTGTGAGTATTGGTCCTCGGACAACAATCAAAACAAAGGGTTTGTGAGAAAATTTATGATAATCACTAGAATGAACCATAGGAGCTAGAAGCAATCAACTATCCCAGATTAAGTTATATTGGCAGCCTAAGTTGTCTGTATCCTGAGTTTTACCAGAAAGCATCTCTCAGATTTAGTCAATATATGTATGAGCCCCACCCCTGAGGAGCCCTTTACCTGAGATTTTGAGAAATATTAGTACTGACTGCAGAGCAGCGCACATCAACAGCAATACCATGAGCAGTGCAGGGACAAGGCAATTACTGCAGCATAGTCCAGGGGCCACATTCTTATCACTGGATGATGCAGGGGCCATATGTGCAAAATAAGATCCCTCTGGAACCTCCTGGGGACAGCTGGATAAATCAGGGGCCACATGCTCAGAAGAAGGTCCTGAAAATATACAGAGAACATAGAATTGTGATGGCTGTGATACATTCAGATGAGTACATATGGTATTTTATGGATCTCCCAAACCCCTCCACTTACAGTATTGTAAACATTAATTAGGAGCAGGTAACATTTACAGACCATATGGAGATCTGCCTTGTGTGGAAGTATTTCACCGAGATGGGCAGTATTGGTCATTTCTAGGAATACTCAACACCACCAACATCCTCATCCTCATATATATGAAGTCTCAAATAAGTGGAGCAATAGGAAGGATATAGTAATGAACTTTTCATGGAGCAATGAGAAGGATGAAGTAATGAACTCTTCATAGAGCAATGAGAAGGATGAAGTAATGAACTCTTCATAGAGCAATGAGAAGAATAAAGTAATGAACTCAGCATGGTGCAATGAAAAGGATATAGTAAAGAACTCAGCAATAGGAATGAGCCCAATGTTTGAGTCGAACGTAAGTGCGACTCGAACATCGGGCGTTCGTCTATTCGCCGAACAGCGAACATTATGCGTTGTTCGCGGCAAATTCGAAAGCCGCGGAACACCGTTTATATGGCACTAACATGAAAAAACAAAAGTGCTAATTTTAAAGGCTTATATGCAAGTTATTGTCATAAAAAGTGTTTGGGGACATGTATCAATGCAATTTTTTTTTTTTCGGGAGCAGTGATTTTTTTAATACTTAAAGTGAAACAATAAACATGAGATATTCCTTTAAATATCATGCCTGGGGGTGTCTATGGTATGCCTGTAAAGTGGCACCGTTCTCCTGTGTTTAGAACAATACCACAGCAAAATGAAATTTCTAAAGGAAAAATTGTCATTTAAAACTGCTTGTGGCTGCAATAAATTGTCGTTTCTTGGCAATCTAGATAAAACCCATTGAAAAAAAGGGCATGGGTTCCCCCCAGTCCATTATCAGGTCCTTTGGGTCTGGTATGAATATTAAGGGGAACCCCGAACCAAAATTAAAACAAAAAAAAGCGTGGGGGTCCCCCCAAAATCCATACCAGGCCCTTCAGGTCTGATATGGAAATTAAGTGGAACCCTGCACCAAATTTAAAAAACAAATGGCGTAGGGGTCCCCCCAAAATCCATACCAGAGCCTTCAGCTCTGGTATGGATTTTAAGGGGAACCCTGTGCCAACATTTTAAAAAATGGTGTAGGGGGTCCCCGTGGCATCAGAGGGGGTGGGGTTGCCCTCAGCTATATAACAGCTGTCACCCAGAAGAAGTGTTACTCGGCGGCAGCCTCCCATGGAGGCGGAACTGTTGTGGCTTTTTTTTTTTCAGTCTGTCGGGCAGCGTGAATTTACATCACAGGACATTTTTATTTTTTATCTTTTAATAAAGGACTTGTCCCAAGCTTTCTCTTGTCTTTTTTACCATTTTTGAAATTTTTTTGTGAAATGGTAAGGGTACAATGTACACCGTTACCAATTCACATAGGGGGGAAGGATCTGGGGGTCCCCTTGTTTAAAGGGGGCTTCCAGATTCCGATAAGCCCCCACCCACATACCCCCACAACCACCGGGCAAAGGTTGTGGGGATGAGGCCCTTGTCCCCATCAACGTGGGGACAAGGTGCTTTGGGGTCAGACCCCAAAGCACCCTCCCCATGTTGAGGTCATGTGGCCTGGTACTGTTCAGGAGGGGGGCGCTCTCTCGTCCCCCCTTTATTCCTGCGGCCTGCCAGGTTGCGTGCTCGGATAAGGGTCTGGTATGGATTTTGGGCAGGACCCCTACATCATTTTTTTTTTACATTTGACGCAGGGTTCCCCTTAATTTCCATATCAGACCTGAAGGGCCTGGTATTGATTTTGGGGGGACCCCCACGCAATTTGTTTTTAAATTTTGGTTCGGGGTTCCCCTTAATATTCATATCAGACCCAAAGGGCCTGTTAATGGACCTGGGGGGGGAACCCATGCCCTTTTTTTCAATGAGTGTTATCTAGATTGCCGAGACCTGACAATACATTACAGCCGCAATCAGTTTTAAATGACAATTTTTCCTTTAGAAATGTCATTTTGCTGTGGTATTGTTCTAAACACGGGGAAAATGCGCCACGTTACAGGCATACTATAGACCCCCCCAGGCACGATATTTAAAGGAAAATTTAATTTTTATTGTTTCACTTTAAGCATTATTAAAATAACTGCTCCCAAAAAATTGGCCGTTTTTAAGAAAAAGTGTTGCATTGATACATGTCCCCTGGGGCAGGACACGGATCCCCGAACACTTTTTTTGACAATAACTTGCATATAACCCTTTAAAATGAGCACTTTTGATTTTTCGTGTTCATGTTCCATAGACTTTAACGGTGTCTGTGTGTTCTTCCGAATTTTTTGCCTGTTCGGATTTTCTGGTGCAAACCGAACCGGGGGTGTTCGGCTCATCCTTACTCAGCATGGAGCAATGAGAAGGATATGGTAAGGAACTCTTCATGGAGCAATGAGAAGGATATGGTAAGGAACTCTTCATGGAGCAATGAGAAGGATATGGTAAGGAACTCTTCATGGAGCAATGAGAAGGAAATGGTAAGGAACTCTTCATGGAGCAATGAGAAGGATATGGTAAGGAACTCTTCATGGAGCAATGAGAAGGATATGGTAAGGAACTCTTCATGGAGCAATGAGAAGGATATGATAAGGAACTCTTCATGGAGCAATGAGAAGGATATGGTAAGGAACTCTTCATGGAGCATTGAGAAGGAAATGGTAAGGAACTCTTCATGGAGCAATGAGAAGGATATGGTAAGGAACTCTTAATGGAGCAATGAGAAGGATATGATAAGGAACTCTTCATGGAGCAATGAGAAGGATATGGTAAGGAACTCTTCATGGAGCAATGAGAAGGATATGGTAAGGAACTCTTCATGGAGCAATGAGAAGGAAATGGTAAGGAACTCTTCATGGAGCAATGAGAAGGAAATGGTAAGGAACTCTTCATGGAGCAATGAGAAGGATATAGTATTGAACTATTCATGGAGCAATAAGGAGGATATAGTAATGTACTCAGCATGGAGCAATGAGACGGATATAGTAATGAACTCTTCATGAAACAATGAGAAGGACATGGTAATGTACTCAGCATGAAGCAATGAGAAGGACATGGTAATGTATTCAGCATGAAGCAATGAGAAGGACATGGTAATGTATTCAGCATGAAGCAATGAGAAGGATATGGTAATGAACTCAGCATGAAGCAAAGAGAAGGATATGGTAATGAACTCAGCATGAAGCAAAGAGAAGGACGGTCTAATTCATATTGAGATATAATCTACCCAAATATTAGGTATATATAAAGTTTCTCATAACCTCCTCATCTGTAGCATTCTGGTGCAGTACCAGGACCAGAGTCCAGTGATAACCTCCATCAGCTACCCAAACCTCCCGGTAGTTGATCTGTGATTGGTCACTCTGGGTTTGGACACATCATTGTCCCCCACAATAAAATACAGTTCTGATCGTTCTGTACCCACAATGTTCTCCCTCGTCCCTTCCCCAGTTACCTGCTTTCTGAGAACTCCTACAGGCCGACTCTGCATCCTCCTCCATGGTGTCTCTGCAGCCGAAGAGACTCTGTTCTGTGGTCTCTCCAGCTGAAGTGGAAGAGGTAGTGAGATCTGAGGGCTCCTCTGTGTCTGTAGACTGTGGTCAGCCATGTACAGGAAAGGTAAAAACGTTTTTGGAAAAACGTTGGGGAGCCATTTTCGGTATCGGTGTCCTCTCGTTGGTCTAGTCAACTCATAGTGACCAGGTAGTTGCAGACCACTATGTGTCTGATGTCAAATGAGACCTCAGTTCCTGAGGCGGTGTTTTGTGGCTGGGGGCATAATCTAGCTAACTGGTGCCAAAGAAACAAGGTTTTTGATACGGTTATATGGTGCATGCAAGGACCTGCAACCTGATGTGGTTTGCCATATTTGTCATTGGACTTATCACAGCAGAAGCAGCACTCCCCCTACCTGGAAGTGCCGAATCAGGTACTAGGTATGTGATCCAGCACAGGGGAGCCACTTTGCTGCCCTATAACGTTGTTATGCGGTCGGCAAGTGGTTAGCACTGAATATTGCACCCTGCTACCTTCATCTACTCCCCTTGTTCCTTTATCTAGTTCTGATTCCCCCCTTCCTTGCATCCTTGGTGTTCTGTGATCTGTGCTAACCAACTTGTATATATGTTGTACATATTTTATATAGTTAGTGGGTTAGGTTTCTGTTACTTAGATAGACATTTGGGGTACATGGTTGTGGTTCACTTGTATTTTTATGTCCGCTGTTTGCTGGTGTGTGGATGTCCTTTGCTTTGCAATTAATACATTTACTTCACCATATATAGTTTGGTCTCAGTTTCCTCATGTAGTTACGGAGATCTGGCCATCTCAACCACAGACTCCTGACATGACACTGGCGCCCACTAGTGGCCAGATCAGCTGCACTAGGGAACTTTGGGCCATTTGTAGTATTTGTTGTCTTTATGCCAAAATGCCTCTAGGGGAGGCTATTACGTGTGTGATATTGGCATTATAGATAAAGATCTTTGTTGCTTGGTTTGGTGGGATTTCAGTGGTGAAAAGCTGTTGGAAATGGAATGCATTCACGTGGCACATACTTTAGTTGATCACCGCAGATTTCCATTCAGGGAAATACAGCCTCTGGTTCAGGCTTTGTTCTGAATTAGCTTTGCATGCTGTATCTCATGATCCAGGATCAGAGGCGTAACTAGAACCCTCAAGGTCCCCGGTGCAAAAAAACTCACCTGAGCCTGTGGCCCTTCCCTCTGAGCTCGGGGGCCCTTTATTATGGTCATGCAGCGGGACCCTTTCACATGTTCTGCAGCTGGCCCCCTTACCACTCTCACATTAGAATCCCCCCTTTACGTCAGAGTTCCCAGGGTTCCCAGAACACCCTTTACATCAGAGTTCCCCTTTAACCACTTGCCGCTTGTAGGACTTCCATGGACATCCTCAGGTTTCAGTGGTTATACCTGGATGGTGTCTGCACCTACAAGCATCATCCCAGTATCAATCTTTTCAGCTGGCGATTCCCAGTAAAGCAGAAGTTATCTGAGTGACTCAATCACTTCTGCAGGTGGTGGAAATGGAGCCTCACCCCCCCCCCCCCCCGCAGCCGCCGCCACCTCTCCCAGGGGCTCTCCGGGAGCGATGCAGCTGGCAGCGATGGCTTCCCTGTCCAGAGAGAGGAACCAATGCCGTTCCCTTTTTTCTGTAACCCCTGGAAAATCAGGAGTGACCATTAAGGGCGCACTGGCGCCGCCCCCCATCCAATGCGTCTGGCCCCTGTCAGGACGCCGGATGGATTCCAATGGGGGGGGGGTTTGAAGCACCTGATTAGAGCCAGAGGCTCTAATAGGCTTCAAAATAGGGTGGGCACGGGGCTCAGAGAGTGCAAACCGAGCTCACCCAGGTGTGTTACAATAAGAGATGAATATTCGCTATTGTAACACTGATCCTCCTCCCGGTCAATCAGGAAACAAGTCTTGAGACCCGTCACCCGATTGGCTGAAAGGACAGGCAATCCTTTTGGATGCCTAGGAGGGGGGGAGGAGACGCACAGCCGCCGTGATCGAGGAAATGACACAGGAGCTGCTGCCCCGATGCCCGTTGCCTGATGGCAATGTCCGATGCTGATGCCCGCTGCCTAATGACCACCACCTGCCACCTAGATGGGGTAAGTGCCGGACCGACCGGCAGACAGTGAGGGAGGGGTTTGAGGTGCCACCAGCCGCCAAGGGGGAGGTGGTTGTTTGCCTCCCCACCCCCCAAAAAAAACACTAGCCGCTACTGCTGCCGGTTGAGTCCCTTTGTTTACCTGACCGCCAGGGAAGCAGCTGATCAGACCGATCTGTGTTTGATCGGCTGCATGGGAGGCCTGAGGAGAGATTTGACTCCACATCTCTCCATAAAGAGGACCTGTCACCGCTCCATGCTGCCACTGGGGTTGTTCATCCCTTGTGATAGCAATAATGTTAGTACGAAAAAATAAATTAAAAAAGTGTAAAAATAAATAAATAAATAAATAAAATTGTATAACATATATAATAAAAATAAAAAAAAAAATTAAAGTGCCCCCGTCCCACTGTGCTTATGTGCAAATGCGAATGTATACCTTGCTCCCTCATCCATATATAAATGGTGATCACACCGCACATGTGAGGTATTGTTACTAACGTCAGAGCGAGAGCAATAATTCTATCACCAGACCTGCTGTGCAACTATAAAACGATGACCGGTAAAGGCATTTAAAGCGTCACCTATGGAGAATTATAAGCACCGTAGTTTGCTGCCATTCCAGACGCAATTTTAAAGTGTGACATGTTAGTTATCTATTTACTCGGCATAACATCATCTTTCACAATATACATAAAAATTGGTCTAACTTTAGTACTTTTTATTTTTTTCATGAAAGTGTTTTTTTTTTTTTTAATTGCGTTGGAAAAACCGCTGGGCAAGTACCGTGTGACATAAAAAATTGCAACACACACCATTTTATTGTATAGGGTCTCTGCTAAAAAAAAATATATAATGTTTGGGGATTCTAAGTAATTTTCTAGAAAAAAAAGTAGATTTTTACATGTAGGACCAGGGATGCAAGGAAGTGTCAGAATTGACCCGGATGGGAAGTGGTTAAAGTACATCAGAGTCCATTACACTGCATTACAGTGCAAACGGGAACTCTGCAGACCCTGATGTAAAGGGGAACTGTGCAGACCATAATGTAAAGGGGAACTCTGCGAACTCTGATGTAAAGGGGAACTCTGCGGACTCTGATGTAAAGGGGAACTCTGTGGACTCTGATGTAAAGGGGAACTCTGTGGACTCTGATGTAAAGGGGAACTCTGTGAACTCTGATGTAAAGGGGAACTCTGCGGACCCTGATGTAAAGGGGAACTCTGTGAACTCTGATGTAAAGGGGGACTCTGCAGACCCTGATGTAAAGAGGAACTCTGCAGACCCTGATGTAAGGGGGAACTCTGTGGACTCTGATGTAAAGGGGAACTCTGCGGACTCTGATGTAAAGGGGAACTCTGCGGACTCTGATGTAAAGGGGAACTCTGCGGACCCTAATGTAAGGGGGAACTCTGTGGACTCTGATGTAAAGGGGAACTCTGCGGACCCTGATGTAAAGGGGAACTCTGCAAACTCTGATGTAAAGGGGAACTCTGTGGACTTTGATGTAAAGGGGAACTCTGCGAACTCTGATGTAAAGGGTAACTCTGTGGACTCTGATGTAAAGGGGAACTCTGTGGTTCTGATGTAAAGGGGAACTCTGCGGACCCTGATGTAAAGGGGAACTCTGTGGACTCTGATGTAAAGGGGAACTCTGCGAACTCTGATGTAAAGGGGAACTCTGCGGACCCTGATGTAAAGGGGAACTCTGCAAACTCTGATGTAAAGGGGAACTCTGTGGACTTTGATGTAAAGGGGAGCTCTGCGAACTCTGATGTAAAGGGGAACTCTGTGGACTCTGATGTAAAGGGGAACTCTGCGAACTCTGATGTAAAGGGGAACTCTGCGGACCCTGATGTAAAGGGGAACTCTGCAAACTCTGATGTAAAGGAAAACTCTGTGGACTTTGATGTAAAGGGGAACTCTGTGAACTCTGATGTAAAGGGGAACTCTGTGGACTCTGAAGTAAAGGGGAACTCTGTGAACTCTGATGTAAAGGGGAACTCTGCAGACCCTGATGTAAAGGGGAACTCTGCGGACTCTAATGTAAGGGGGAACTCTGCAGACCCTGATGTAAGGGGGAACTCTGTGGACTCTGATGTAAAGGGGAACTCTGCGGACTCTGATGTAAAGGGGAACTCTGTGGACTCTGATGTAAAGGGGAACTCTGTGGACTTTGATGTAAAGGGGAACTCTGCGAACTCTGATGTAAAGGGTAACTCTGTGGACTCTGATGTAAAGGGGAACTCTGTGAATCTGATGTAAAGGGGAACTCTGCGGACCCTGATGTAAAGGGGAACTCTGCGGACCCTGATGTAAGGGGGAACTCTGTGGACTCTGATGTAAAGGGGAACTCTGCGGACCCTGATGTAAAGGGGAACTCTGCGGACCCTGATGTAAAGGGGAACTCTGTGGACTCTGATGTAAAGGGGAACTCTACGAACTCTGATGTAAAGGGGAACTCTGCGGACCCTGATGTAAAGGGGAACTGTGCAGACCATAATGTAAAGGGGAACTCTGCGAACTCTGATGTAAAGGGGAACTCTGCGGACTCTGATGTAAAGGGGAACTCTGTGGACTCTGATGTAAAGGGGAACTCTGTGGACTCTGATGTAAAGGGGAACTCTGTGAACTCTGATGTAAAGGGGAACTCTGCGGACCCTGATGTAAAGGGGAACTCTGTGAACTCTGATGTAAAGGGGGACTCTGCAGACCCTGATGTAAAGGGGAACTCTGCGGACTCTAATGTAAAGAGGAACTCTGCAGACCCTGATGTAAGGGGGAACTCTGTGGACTCTGATGTAAAGGGGAACTCTGCGGACTCTGATGTAAAGGGGAACTCTGCGGACTCTGATGTAAAGGGGAACTCTGCGGACCCTAATGTAAGGGGGAACTCTGTGGACTCTGATGTAAAGGGGAACTCTGCGGACCCTGATGTAAAGGGGAACTCTGCAAACTCTGATGTAAAGGGGAACTCTGTGGACTTTGATGTAAAGGGGAACTCTGCGAACTCTGATGTAAAGGGTAACTCTGTGGACTCTGATGTAAAGGGGAACTCTGTGGTTCTGATGTAAAGGGGAACTCTGCGGACCCTGATGTAAAGGGGAACTCTGTGGACTCTGATGTAAAGGGGAACTCTGCGAACTCTGATGTAAAGGGGAACTCTGCGGACCCTGATGTAAAGGGGAACTCTGCAAACTCTGATGTAAAGGGGAACTCTGTGGACTTTGATGTAAAGGGGAGCTCTGCGAACTCTGATGTAAAGGGGAACTCTGTGGACTCTGATGTAAAGGGGAACTCTGCGAACTCTGATGTAAAGGGGAACTCTGCGGACCCTGATGTAAAGGGGAACTCTGCAAACTCTGATGTAAAGGGAAACTCTGTGGACTTTGATGTAAAGGGGAACTCTGTGAACTCTGATGTAAAGGGGAACTCTGTGGACTCTGAAGTAAAGGGGAACTCTGTGAACTCTGATGTAAAGGGGAACTCTGCAGACCCTGATGTAAAGGGGAACTCTGCGGACTCTAATGTAAGGGGGAACTCTGCAGACCCTGATGTAAGGGGGAACTCTGTGGACTCTGATGTAAAGGGGAACTCTGCGGACTCTGATGTAAAGGGGAACTCTGTGGACTCTGATGTAAAGGGGAACTCTGTGGACTTTGATGTAAAGGGGAACTCTGCGAACTCTGATGTAAAGGGTAACTCTGTGGACTCTGATGTAAAGGGGAACTCTGTGAATCTGATGTAAAGGGGAACTCTGCGGACCCTGATGTAAAGGGGAACTCTGCGGACCCTTATGTAAGGGGGAACTCTGTGGACTCTGATGTAAAGGGGAACTCTGCGGACCCTGATGTAAAGGGGAACTCTGCGGACCCTGATGTAAAGGGGAACTCTGTGGACTCTGATGTAAAGGGGAACTCTGCGAACTCTGATGTAAAGGGGAACTCTGCGGACCCTGATGTAAAGGGGAACTCTGCAAACTCTGATGTAAAGGGGAACTCTGTGGACTTTGATGTAAAGGGGAGCTCTGCAAACTCTGATGTAAAGGGGAACTCTGTGGACTCTGATGTAAAGGGGAACTCTGCGAACTCTGATGTAAAGGGGAACTCTGCGGACCCTGATGTAAAGGGGAACTCTGCAAACTCTGATGTAAAGGGGAACTCTGTGGACTTTGATGTAAAGGGGAACTCTGCGAACTCTGATGTAAAGGGTAACTCTGTGGACTCTGATGTAAAGGGGAACTCTGTGGTTCTGATGTAAAGGGGAACTCTGTGGACTCTGATGTAAAGGGGAACTCTGCGAACTCTGATGTAAAGGGGAACTCTGCGGACCCTGATGTAAAGGGGAACTCTGCAAACTCTGATGTAAAGGGGAACTCTGTGGACTTTGATGTGAAGGGGAGCTCTGCGAACTCTGATGTAAAGGGGAACTCTGTGGACTCTGATGTAAAGGGGAACTCTGCGAACTCTGATGTAAAGGACAACTCTGCGGACCCTGATGTAAAGGGGAACTCTGCAAACTCTGATGTAAAGGGGAACTCTGTGGACTTTGATGTGAAGGGGAGCTCTGCGAACTCTGATGTAAAGGGGAACTCTGTGGACTCTGATGTAAAGGGGAACTCTGCGAACTCTGATGTAAAGGACAACTCTGCGGACCCTGATGTAAAGGGGAACTCTGCAAACTCTGATGTAAAGGGGAACTCTGTGGACTTTGATGTAAAGGGGAACTCCTGCTGATGGGGTCCATTCCACTTCCATGCTTCCTGCTGATGGGGTCCAGTGACAGTCCACTTCCATGCTGTCTGTTGATGGGGTCCAGTCCGCTTCCATGCTGCGTGTTGATGGAGTCCAGTCTGCTTCCATGCTTCCTGCCAATGGGGTCCAGTCTGCTTCCATGCTTCCTGCCAATGGGGTCCAGTCCGATTCCATGCTTCCTGCCAATGGGGTCCAGTCCACTTCCAGTCTTCCTGCCAATGGGGTCCAGTCTGCTTCCATGCTTCCTGCGTATGGGGTCCAGTCTGCTTCCATGCCTTCTGCCGATGGGGTCCATTCCACTTCCATGCTTCCTGCCAATGGGGTCCATTCCACTTCCATGCTTCCTGCCAATGGGGTCCAGTCCGCTTCCATGCTTCCTGCTGATGGGGTCCAGTCCACTTCCATGCTGTCTGTTGATGGGGTCCAGTCTGCTTCCATGCCTTCTGCCGATGGGGTCCAGTCCGCTTCCATGCTGCCTGTTGATGGAGTCCAGTCTGCTTCCATGCTTCCTGCCGATGGGGTCCAGTCCGCTTCCATGCTTCCTGCCAATGGGGTCCAGTCCACTTCCAGTCTTCCTGCCAATGGGGTCCAGTCTGCTTCCATGCTGCCTGTTGATGGAGTCCAGTCTGCTTCCATGCTTCCTGCGTATGGGGTCCAGTCCGCTTCCTTGCTTCCTGCTGATGGAGCCCAGTCCACTACAATGCTTCCTGCCAATGGGGTCCACTCCGCTTCCATGGTTCCTGCCAAAGGGGTCCAGGCCACATGAGAGGTGTCTGGAAGATATTGGAAGGAGGTATCCAGTTATCCAAGGACATTAAGCCATTGTGTGAGATCCCTGTGATTGCATGGTGCTGCTATCCGTCTTGCATTAGAGTTAGCGCTATTTAAAGAAGACATTATTAAGGGTGTCCCAGTGTAGCTCCTCAAGTAACCCCTAACGGTACTGGGCTATTCCACAGTTGCACTACTACTACTACTCTCTTATCCCCAACATACTTCTTTTATCCCAGCCATTCCTCTCTTATCCAAGAAGGAAAGGGCACCAGACTAGCAAGGGTAAATGTAATTAAACTTCTAATGCAGAGCACTTACATAGAAAGATTCCAAGGTCCAGTGTCCAAGTCTGTGAAAGCAGGAAGCGAACCAACAGAAGTATGGATGGACCAGTGAAGTTGCAGATAGCAGAGCCAGGACCTGATGCGGGTGATAGATATCACCTGTGTCACCAGAAAACACATGAACATGCCACTGACAGGTGCAAAGAACGAGCAAGGGGGCGGGCCACAATGCGTTTCCAAGGCCCCACCTCCTTCACCAGGCAAACCCCTGGGGCTGTTCTATCTACTCCATATCTCTCTTATGCCCTCAATTCCTCTCTTATCCCCACCATACCTCTCTTATCCCTTCCATTCATCCCTTATCCCCACCATTCCTCTCTTATCTCCACCATTCCTCTCTTATCCCCACCATTCCTCTCTTATCTCCACCATTCCTCTCTTATTCCCACCATTCCTCTCTTATCCCCACCATTCCTCTCTTATCCCCACCATTCCTCTCTTATCCCCACCATTCCTCTCTTATCCCCACCATTCCTCTCTTATCTTCACCATTCCTCTGTTATCCCCTCCATTCCTCCCTTATCTCCACCATTCCTCTCTTATCCCCACCATTCCTCTCTTATCTCCACCATTCCTCTCTTATTCCCACCATTCCTCTCTTATTCCCATCATTCTTCTCTTATCCTCACCATTCCCCTCTTATCCTCACCATTCCTCTCTTATCCCCACCATTCCTCTCTTATCCCCACCATACCTCTCTTATCTCCACTATTCTTCTCTTATCCCCACCATTCCTCTCTTATCTTCACCATTCCTCTGTTATCCCCTCCATTCCTCTCTTATCCCCACCATTCCTCTCTTATCCCCACCATTCCTCTCTTATCCCCACCATTCCTCTCTTATCCCCACCATACCTCTCTTATCTCCACTATTCTTCTCTTATCCCCACCATTCCTCCCTTATCTCCACCATTCCTCTCTTATCCCCACCATTCCTCTCTTATCCCCTCCATTCCTCTCTTATCTCCACCATTCCTCTCTTATTCCCACCATTCCTCTCTTATCCCCACCATTCCTCTCTCATTCCCACCATTCCTCTCTTATCTCCACCATTCCTCTCTTATTCCCACCATTCCTCTCTTATCCCCACCATTCCTCTCTTATCCCCACCATTCCTCTCTTATGCTCACCATTCCTCTCTTATGCTCACCATTCCTCTCTTATCCCCACCATTCCTCTCTTATCCCCACCATTCCTCTCTTATCCCCGCCATTCCTCTCTTATCCCCACCATTCCTCTCTTATCCCCTCCATTCCTCTCTTATCCCCACCATTCCTCTCTTATCTCCACCATTCTTCTCTTATTCCCACCATTCCTCTCTTATCTCCACCATTCCCCTCTTATCCCCACCATTCCTCTCTTATCTCCACCATCTCTCTCTTATCCCCACCATCTCTCTCTTATCCCCACCATTCCTCTGTTATCTCCTCCATTCCTCTCTTATCCCCTCCATTCCTCTCTTATCCCCACCATTCCCCTCTTCTACCCACCATCCCTCTCTTATCCCCACCATCCCTCTCTTATCCTCACCATTCCCCTCTTATCCCCGCCATTCCTCTCTTATCCCCACCATTCCTCTCTTATCTCCACCATTCCTCTCTTATTCCCACCATTCCCCTCTTATCCCCACCATTCCTTTCTTATCCCCACCATTCCTCTCTTATCCCCACCATTCCTCTCTTATCTCCGCCATTCCTCTCTTATCCCCACCATTCCTCTCTTATCCTCACCATTCCCCTCTTATCCCCGCCATTCCTCTCTTATCTCCACCATTCCCCTCTTATCCCTGCCATTCCTCTCTTATCCCCACCATTCCTCTCTTATCCCCACCATTCCTCTCTTATCCTCACCATTCCCCTCTTATCCTCACCATTCCCCTCTTATCCCCGCCATTCCTCTCTTATCCCCACCATTCCTCTCTTATCCTCACCATTCCTCTCTTATACCCTCCATTCCTCTCTTATCTCCACCATTCCTCTCTTATCCCCTCCATTCCTCCCTTATCTCCACCATTCCTCTCTTATCCCCACCATTCCTCTCTTATCCCCTCCATTCCTCTCTTATCCCCACCATTCCTCTCTTATGCTCACCATTCCTCTCTTATTCCCATCATTCCTCTCTTATCCTCACCATTCCTCTCTTATCCCCACCATTCCTCTCTTATTCCCATCATTCCTCTCTTATTCCCATCATTCCTCTCTTATCCTCACCATTCCTCTCTTATCCCCACCATTCCTCTCTTATCCTCACCATTCCCCTCTTATCCCCACCATTCCTCTCTTATCCCCACCATTCCTCTCTTATCTCCACTATTCTTCTCTTATCCCCACCATTCCTCTCTTATCCCCTCCATTCCTCTCTTATCTCCACCATTCCTCTCTTATTCCCACCATTCCTCTCTTATCCCCACCATTCCTCTCTTATCCCCTCCATTCCTCCCTTATCTCCACCATTCCTCTCTTATCCCCACCATTCCTCTCTTATTACCACCATTCCTCTCTTATCTCCACCATTCTTCTCTTATTCCCACCATTCCTCTCTTATCCCCACCATTCCTCTCTTATCCTCACCATTCCTCTCTTATCCCCACCATTCCTCTCTTATCCCCACTATTCCTCTCTTATCCCCACCATTCCTCTCTTATCCCCACCATTCCTCTCTTATCTCCACCATTCCCCTCTTATCCCCACCATTCCTCTCTTATCTCCACTATTCTTCTCTTATCCCCACCATTCCTCTCTTATCCCCACCATTCCTCTCTTATCCCCACCATTCCTCTCTTATCTCCACTATTCTTCTCTTATCCCCACCATTCCTCTCTTATCCCCACCATTCCTCTCTTATCTCCACTATTCTTCTCTTATCCCCACCATTCCTCTCTTATTCCCTCCATTCCTCTCTTATCCCCACCATACCTCTCTTATCCCCACCATTCCTCTCTTATCCCCACCATACCTCTCTTATCCCCACCATTCCTCTCTTATCCCCACCATTCCTCTCTTATTCCCACCATTCCTCTCTTATCCCCACCATTCCTCTCTTATCCCCACCATTCCTCTTGTATCCCCACCATTCCTCTCTTATCCCCACCATTCCTCTCTTATCCCCACCATTCCTCTCTTATCCCCACCATTCCTCTCTTATCCCCACCATTCCTCTTGTATCCCCACCATACCTCGCTTATCTCCACCATTCTTCTCTTTTCCCCACTATTCTTAAAACCACCATTCCACCCTCCCCTTTCTTCCTTTCTCTACTCTCATTGCCCCTTTGCTCTTCTCCATCTTACTCCCCTACTCCTCCTTCACCATCCTCCTATTTCCAACCTCCTTTCTCCTCTTCATTTATCCTCCTCCTCTCTTCTCCTTTTCTAACTGTTCTCTACTCTCCTTTCCTTTTCCCAGCCCTTCCATTTTTCTCAAGGCCCCTTTTTTATAGTGTAGTCTTAACTCTGTACTATGAGAGTCTCCTTGTTGGAGCATGTATAGCAATGAATAAATTGAGGGCAGGTATGACTGGAGGCAGCCCATTCCTCCTTAACCCCTTCACGCTGATCGTATGAAAATATGCGGCCCCACTGGACTGGGCTTTTTTCCGTGGGGCCGCATATTTACATATCTCTCTTTTGTGCAGTGCACTCCCAGCACAGAGACCAGGGTCTTACTGAGAGACCTGGGCCCCGTTCTAATGATCGGGACCCAGAACATCCGATTCTGGGTCACTTGGTCACTGTGGTAGCCTCTGATTGGCGATCGTAGTGATCAGTCACTGTGAAGCCCGCCTCTGTGTTTTCTGTCTCTGTAAATGGACGAGAGATACATTGTATCTTTCTCTGTCCTTGCAGAGATAAAAAAAAGTGTGTGCAGAAAAAAAAATAATAAATAATAAAAAATAAAGATAATACCTAGTTCAAAGTATTATCTAGGCCAGCCTCAAGGTTAGTGTTTGGGTCAAGGTCAAGGTCTAAGGTCAAGGTCAGTGTGAGCATTTTTTTGGACAGGATTTTTTAAATTAGTATCAGTGTCGGTGTGTTTTAGGTAGGATGAAAAAAAGCAAAATGTGCACTATTGTTTCTGGGCTGTACTACGGTTACAAACAGCTAGCATCCACATATGTGGTATCGCTGTAATCGTAAGGTTCTTTGGTGGTAGGTTATGGTAGTAGCAAGAAATATACAGTTAAATGTAAAAAAAAAAAACGATTTTTTTTTTTACTATTTAGGGCCAGTTATCCTTAGATAATAGTAAAAAAAAATCCGGAGATATCCATTACCATTTACCACCAATTGAAAGTCCAATTGGTCTTGAAAAAAACACGGTATAATCCACCTGGATACACAACTAAGTTGTGATGATATGTACGGTTTTACTATCACAGGTCAAAGTTGCAAAATTGAACAATATGAGAAAGGTGACCTTATCCTTACAAGAATCAGTATACACATATCGGTATAAATCATTTTATTACTGGACATTACAGAAATAAACACAAAGAAGCAAAATACAACTCTGATTTCATTTGTATCTTATATACAGTGCAGAAAAATGGCCCAGAGACCAGAACATTCATACAGTGTTCCTCAGATCAGTGCGGTCACACAGCGTTTCTCAGATCAGTGCGGTCACACTGCGTTCCAGAGATCAGTGCGGTCACACGGTGTTCCTCAGGTCAATGCGGTCACACAGCGTTCCTCAGATCAGTGCGGTCACACAGTGTTCCCCAGATCGGTGCGGTCACACAGCGTTTCTCAGATCAATGCGGTCACACAGCGTTCCTCAGATCAGTGCGGTAACACAGTGTCCCTCTCACAGATATAGTTCAGTCCTTCATAGCAGTTCTCCCGTGTCAGATGAGATCCGAGCTTTGCACAGCTTCCAGTCCCTCCAGTGACAGTACTAAAAAGCAAATGAAAATGGGTTAGAGAATTTTGCACACTCATTGTAGATGAGCAGTAGGGATGAGCTTCGAGTTCGAGTCGAACTCATGTTCGACTCGAACATTGGCTGTTCGCAAGTTCGCCGAACAGCGAACAATTTGGGGTGTTCGCGGCAAATTCGAATGCCGCGGAACACCCTTTAAAAGTCTATGGGAGAAATCAAAAGTGCTAATTTTAAAGGCTAATATGCAAGTTATTGTCATAAAAAGTGTTTGGGGACCCGGGTCCTGCCCCAGGGGACATGGATCAATGCAAAAAAAAGTTTTAAAAACGGCCGTTTTTTCAGGAGCAGTGATTTTAATAATGCTTAAAGTCAAACAATAAAAGTGTAATATCCCTTTAAATTTCGTACCTGGGGGGTGTCTATAGTATGCCTGTAAAGGGGCGCATGTTTCCTGTGTTTAGAACAGTCTGACAGCAAAATGACATTTTGAAGGAAAAAAGCCATTTAAAACTACCTGCGGCTATTGCATTGCCGACAATACACATAGAAGTTCATTGATAAAAACCGTATGGGAATTCCCCACAGGGGAACCCAGAACCAAAATTTTTTAAAAAAATGACGTGGGAGTCCCCCTAAATTCCATACCAGGCCCTTCAGGTCTGATATGGATATTAAGGGGAACCCCGGCCAAAATTTTTTTTTAAAAATGACGTGGGGTTCCCCCTAAATTCCATACCAGACCCTTCAGGTCTGGTATGGATTTTAAGGGGAACCCCGCGCCAAAAGAAAAAAAAAAAAAACGGCGTGGGGTCCCCCCAAAAATCCATACCAGACCCTTATCCGAGCACGCAACCTGGCAGGCCGCAGGAAAAGAGGGGGGGACAAGAGTGCGGCCCCCCCTCCTGAACCGTACCAGGCCACATGCACTCAACATTGGGAGGGTGCTTTGGGGTAGCCCCCCAAAACACCTTGTCCCCATGCTGATAAGGACAAGGGCCTCATCCCCACAACCCTGGCCGGTGGTTGTGGGGGTCTGTGAGCGGGGGGCTTATCGGAATCTGGAAGCCCCCTTTAACAAGGGGACCCCCAGATACCGCCCCCCCCGTGTGAAATGGTAAGGGGGTACTTACCCCTACCATTTCACTAAAAAACTGTCATAAATGTTAAAAATGACAAGAGACAGTTTTTGACAATTCCTTTATTTAAATGCTTCTTCTTTCTTCTATCTTCCTTCATCTTCTGGTTCTTCTGGTTCTTCTGGCTCTTCTGGTTCTTCCTCCGGCGTTCTCGTCCAGCATCTCCTCCGCGGTGTCTTCTATCTTCTTCTCCTCGGGCCGCTCCGCACCCATGGCATGGGGGGGAGGCTCCCGCTCTTCTCTTCTTCTTTTCTTCTCTTCTTCTCTTCTTCTCTTCTTCTCTTCTTCTCTTCTTCGTTTTCTTCTCCGGGCCGCTCCGCACCCATGCTGGCATGGAGGGAGGCTCCCGCTGTGTGACGGCGTCTCCTCGTCTGACAGTTCTTAAATAACGGGGGGCGGGGCCACCCGGTGACCCCACCCCCCTCTGACGCACGGGACATGAAGGGACTTCCCTGTGGCATTCCCCGTGACGTCACAGGGAAGTCCCGTCAAGTCACCGTGCGTCAGAGGGGGGCGGGGTCACCGGGTGGCCCCGCCCCCCATTATTTAAGAACTGTCAGACGAGGAGCGCCGTCACACAGCGGGAGCCTCCCTCCATGCCAGCATGGATTGCGGAGCGCCCCGGAGAAGAAAATGAAGAAGAGAAGAAGAGAAGAAGAGAAGAAAAGAAGAAGAGAAGAGCGGGAGCCTCCCCCCCATGCCATGAGTGCGGAGCGGCCCGAGGAAAAGAAGATAGAAGACGCCGCGGAGGAGATGCTGGACGAGAACGCCGGAGGAAGAACCAGAAGAGCCAGAAGAACCAGAAGATGAAGGAAGATAGAAGAAAGAAGAAGCATTTAAATAAAGGAATTGTCAAAAACTGTCTCTTGTCATTTTTAACATTTTTGACAGTTTTTTAGTGAAATGGTAGGGGTAAGTACCCCCTTACCATTACACAAAGGGGGGGCGGGATCTGGGGGTCCCCTTGTTAAAGGGGGCTTCCAGATTCCGATAAGCCCCCCACCCGCAGACCCCCACAACCACCGGCCAGGGTTGTGGGGATGAGGCCCTTGTCCTCATCAACATGGGGACAAGGTGTTTTGGGGGGCTACCCCAAAGCACCCTCCCAATGTTGAGGGCATGTGGCCTGGTACGGTTCAGGAGGGGGGGGACGCACTCTCGTCCCCCCCTCTTTTCCTGCAGCCTGCCAGGTTGCGTGCTCGGATAAGGGTCTGGTATGAATTTTTGGGGGGACCCCACACCGTTTTTTTTTTTTTGGCGCGGGGTTCCCCTTAAAATCCATACCAGACCTGGAGGGTCTGGTATGGAATTTAGGGGGAACCCCATGTCATTTTTTTTTAAAATTTTGGCCGGGGTTCCCCTTAATATCCATACCAGACCTGAAGGGCCTGGTATGGAATTTAGGAGGACTCCCACGTCATTTTTTTTTTAAATTTCGGTTCGGGGTTCCCCTTTGGGGAATTCCCATGCCGTTTTTATCAATGAACTTCTATGTGTATTGTCGGCAATGCAATAGCCGCGGGTAGTTTTAAATGAGTTTTTTCCTTCAATATGTCATTTTTCTGTCAGACTGTTCTAAACACAGGAAACATGCGCCCCTTTACAAGCATACTATAGACATCCCCTAGGTACGAAATTTAAAGGGATATTACACTTTTATTGTTTGACTTTAAGCATTATTAAAATCACTGCTCCTGAAAAAACGGCCGTTTTTAAAACTTTTTTTTGCATTGATCCATGTCCCCTGGGGCAGGACCCAGGTCTCCAAACACTTTTTATGACAATAACTTACATATTAGCCTTTAAAATTAGCACTTTTGATTATTCATGTTCTTGTCCCATAGACTTTAACGGTGTTCGAACAAACTTTTTTCCTGTTCGCATGTTCTGATGCGAACCGAACAGGGGGGTGTTCGGCTCATCCCTAATGAGCAGTAAGGATTGGGAGAGGGGGGGGGGGAGACAACGAAGCAAGTATGCACAATGGCCTCTACTTATTTTGTTGGGTTGGTGCACACATCGGCTGCCACACATGAGTGTCTGGTGATGAGATTTCATAGAGGACATTGCAGAGATACAGCATGGATTTATGAAGAATCGTTCTTGCCAAACCAATCTACTAACCTTCTATGAGGAGGTGAGTTGCCACCTAGTTAAAGGAAGGCCCGTAGATGTGGTGTATCTGGATTTTGCAAAAGCATTTGACACAGTTCCCCATAAACGTTTACTTTACAAAATAAGGTCCGTTGGCATGGACGATAGGGTGAGTACATGGATTGAAAACTGGCTACAAGGGCGAGTTCAGAGCGTGGTGATAAATGGGGAGTACTCGGAATGGTCGGTCGTGGGTAGTGGGGTTCCCCAGGGTTCTGTGCTGGGACCAATCCTGTTTAATTTGTTCATAAATGACCTGGAAGATGGAGTAGATCTCTGTATTTGCGGACAATACTGAGCTAAGCAGGGCAATAACTTCTCCGCAGGATGTGGAAACCTTACAAGAAGATCTGAACAAATTAATGGGGTGGGCAACTACATGGCAAATGACGTTCAATGTAAAAAAATTAAAAATAATGCATTTGGGTGGCAAAAATATGAATGCAATCTATACACTGGGGGGAGAACCTCTGGGGGAATCTAGGATGGAAAAGGAACTGGGGGGTCCTAGCAGATGATAGGCTCAGCAATGACATGCAATGCCAAGCTGCTGCTAACAAAGCAAACAGAATATTGGCATTAAAAAGGGGATCAACTCCAGAGATAAAACGATAATTCTCCCGCACTACAAGACTCTGGTGCGGCCGTACCTGGAGTATGCTGTCCAGTTCTGGGCACCAGTCCTCAGGAAGGATGTACTGGAAATGGAGCGAGTACAAAGAAGGGCAACAAAGCTAATAAAGGGTCTGGAGGATCTTAGTTATGAGGAAAGGTTGTGAGCACTGAACTTATTCTCTCTGGAGAAGAGACGCTTGAGAGGGGATATGATATCAATTCACAAATACCGTACTGGTGACCCCACAATAGGGAGAAAACGTTTCCGTGAAAGTGAATTTAAAAAGACATGCGGCCATTCACAAAAATTAGAACTACGTAGAGGGTTCTTTACTGTAAGAGTGGCAAGGATGTGGAATTCACTTCCACAGGCGGTGGTCTCAGTAGGGGGCATTGATAATTTTAAAAAACTATTAGATAAGCACCTGAACGACCACAACATGCAGGGATATACAATGTAATACTGACATATAATCACACACATAGGTTGGACTTGATGGACTTGTGTCTTTTTTCAACCTCACCTACTATGTAACTATGTAACATGTCCAGTCCTATTAGAGGTGGATAAGGTCACAGCAAAATTTCTGGTGGGTGACCAGTGTCCATAACAACCCCCCTGACAGAGAGCACTGCCATAAGACCTCCCTGACATAAGAGGACTGCTATAGGGGATCTGCCATAGGAGAGCGGCAATATGAGAGCTGACATGAGAGACCTGGGACAAGAGAACTGCAATAGGAGAGATACCATAAGAAGACTTCTATATAAAATTTGCTCTAAGAAAGTAGATATAAGAGAACTGCCATAGGAGAGTGTTGCCATTAGAGGGTTGCTAAAAGAGGGGTGCCATAAGAGATATGCCATAGATGGTCTTCTATAAGAGATATGCCATATGAGCGCTACCACAAGAGCTCCTCCATAGGAGATCTGTCATGCCCTGGGCTGCTAACAAAAAATGAACAACTTATTGTACTTGTAGCACCCTCAGTATACAGAGTGGGCAAATTTAGTTTGGCCCTTCTATAGGCAGAGGAGGTGGGGTTAATTTGTTATGTTTAGCTGTGCAGAGCTCTAATGGCTGGGTCTCTTTTTTCTCCCCTTGGCTTCTAGAACTGGCTGGATAGTTTTGGATCTTAGAGCGTGAAGCAACAGAGGCTAAAGCCTGAATATTTATGGGCTTTCCACCAATCCCTGGGGAGGTCAGGCCCAGAAGGAGGGGAAATAAGCCATAAATGTTCAGGCACCTGCCAGTGGGGAAACAGAGTCCAGAGACCAGTTGCCTGGAAAGGACAACTGTGCTGGGGGGCTCTGACCCTGGGCAGAAGGAAGGACAAAAGAGAGAGAATGAGTGGAAGAGAGCAGCTGGAAGTCCTACCCCTTTACGAGCGTGATCTAGGCTTAGCTTAAGTCCTCCTGACAGTCAAGGCCTGGCCTGAAAGCAGAAAGCCTGTAGCAGCCTCTTAAACTTCAGGATTCACCAAAAGGGGGACTGAGCGAGTAACTTCTGCTTTGTACAACATACCAAGCCTAGATAGAGAGGACAGCAAGGTGCAATATTTGGCTTGGCCATAGTGACAGACCCAATCAGGAAAGGGGCTTTTGGAGGGGACTGCATGGTAGCCCGTTTGCCTACTGACTTTGGGCCCTGGCATTTGAGGGAGCTACAAGAATTCAGGAAGATGTCCTATTATATAATGCAAGATGCCATGTTATTACCACATTTAACAGTCAAGGAAGTCATGATGGTCTCTGCCAATTTGAAACTCAGTGTGAAGATGTTTTCGAAAAGAAAGCTGGTTAATGAGATTTGTACAACCTTCTTGAAAACCGGTGCCAAACTGTCTGGGCGGATTGACACCTAGGATTGTCTAGGTGACTATTGTTAATTAGTTTACTGTTTAACCACTTCAGCCCCAGAAGCTTTTATCCTCTTCCTGACCAGAGCTTTCATTTAAGCTCTACACCCCATTCCCTTTCCCTATTCAAGTGTGTCTACTCAATAAACAGAACCAAAACAAGAAACTGATTATTGAGCCTAAAAGAAAGACCTGAATTGAATTCTCATTGACTGTCAGGATTCAGTAAAGAGAAATATGCTGTTCTGTCATCCAATCAGAGTGTGTGCAAATCTTTGTGGGGGAAGAGGAGGAGGAAGCATGACATTATACAGAGATACTGCTATTGAAGATTTGGGTGTGTTTCTACTTAAGAGGAAAAAAAGTCCTGTGATACTTACTCCATGCTGTCATCTATCCATTTTCCTCTCCACACTCCACCATGGAAGTTATATAGGGTTATCCCGACCCAGAATTCCTTCCCTGTGTTGGTCACCAGTCTCTGGATAACATAATGCACAACATATTATTCATCATATTCCTATCACCTTCTACTAGCTCCAGACAAGATTGTTATACCTGGTGATTTATACAATATAAGACTTCTGCAGCTGCTATTTTTTACCCATTATTCCTAATAATCTGTTATTTGTATGCTCTATGTAGCGACAGCAGACTACAATTACCAGTTATGTGGACTATTTCCCGTCATTCTATATCTATTGCAATGTCCCTCTAGTGCTGGGCTCTAGTAACTGTCATTATATCTGCGAGCCAAACAAGGGGACTACTAGTCTTTGGATAGGCCATTCAGATGGTGAGATATTACCCCCAGGGCTACACACCCCAGATACCCCTGCGCAACATGGGAGGACCTCTGGGAGGAACTATAAAAGGGTCAGCGAACCCGCCCCGTGCTCTCTTCTTCCTGCTGCTAAGAGAAAGCTGTCCAAACCTGAAGGCTTTATGGGAAAAAGTAATTACCCCCTAAACCTAATAACTGGTTGTGCCACTCTTGGTGGCAACAACTACAATGAAGCCTTTGCGGTAACTGGCAATGAGTCTTTTACATCGCTGTAGAGCAATTTTGGCCCACTCTTCTTTGCAGAATTGTTGTAATTCAGCCACATTGGATTGTTTTCCCAGCATGAAAGGCCTGTGTAAGGTCGTGATACAGCATCTCAATTGGATTTAAGTCTAAGGCTTTGACTAGACCACTCCAAAACCTAAACTTTGCTTTGTTTGAACCATTTGAAGGTGGACTTGCTGTGTGTTTCAGATCATTGTCCTGCTGTATAACCCAAGTGCACTTGAGCTTGAGGTCACAAACTGATGACCGGACATTCTCCTTTAGGATTTTCTGGTAGATCTCAGAATTCATGGTTCCATCAATTATGGTAAGTTGTCCTGGTCCTGAAGCTGCAAAGCAGCCCCAGACCATCACGCTACCACCACCATGTCTGACTGTTGGTATGATGTTCTTGTTATGAAATGCTGTATTCATTTTATGCCAGATGTAACTGGACGCACACCTTCCAAAAAGTTATATTTTTGTCTCATCAGTCCACAGAATATTTGCCTAAAAGTCTTGGGGATAATCAAGATGTTTTTTGGTAAATATGAGGTGAGCCTTTGTGTTCTTTTTGTCCAGCATTGGCTTTGGCCTTGGAACTCTCCCATGGATGCCATTTTTACCCAGTCGCTTTCTTATTGTTGAATAATGAACACTGATCTTACCTGAGGAAAATGAGGTCTGCAGTTCTTTAGATGTTGTTCTGGGTTCTTTTATGACCTCCTGGATGAGCCGTCGCCATGCTCTTGGAGTAATTTTTGTAGGCCGGCCACTCCTGGGAAGGTTCCCCACTGTTCCAAGTTATCTCCATTTGTGGATAATGGCTCTGCCCGCAGTTCACCGGAGTTCCAAAGCCTTATAAATGGCTTTGAAACCCTTCCGGGACCGATACATGTACATTACTTTGTTTCTAATCTGTTCTTTAATTTTTTTTAGATTGTGGCATGACGTGTGGCTTTTTGTAATTTGTTAGCATGCTTCACTTTGTCAGACAGCTTCTATTTATGAGATTTCTTGATTCAACAGGTCTGGCAGTAATCAGGCCTGGGTGTGGCAAGTGAAATATAACACCGCTTTCCAAAAAATTGTGTTTAATCACAATTCATTCATGATTGAGCATGGGAGGGGGCAATTACTTTTTCACATGGGGCCAGGCAGGTTTGAACAGCTTTTTTTCCCCCTTAATAAATGAAATAATAGTTTAAAAACTGCATATTGGATTTACTCGGGTTATCTTTGCGTAATATAAAAATTTGTTTTATGATCTGAATCATTTAAAATGGTGTTCCAGCCGAAATGATACTTTTTAAATAAAAATACCCCTATAATACACAAGCTTAATGTATTCTAGTAAAGTTAGTCCGTAAACTAAGGTCTGTTTTGTTAGTTTATAGCAGTAGTTTGTTATTTTATAAACTAACAGCAGGCTGTGGCCATCTTAAGTGTGGGCATCTGAAGCCAGACTGTATTTCTTCCTGGATCTCATCCTTGCAGATCTCGCACATGCTCAGTGCAGCACAAGCAGTGTAATAGGTTTCAGGTCAGGTTTCCATAGCAACGGCAGTGTCGGAGGAAATTGCCGCCCCTTCCCAGAGGGCATTGCAAACAGGAAATGATGTGATGGGCCACGGCCAGAGAGGAGGAAGTGAAAAATGAATACAGCAGATATACAGGAGGTGCTGAGAAAAAAAAATTAAAAATATCCAAGTAGAACATTGTCTCCCTTGACTCTGTGGTCATTTATAGCTATGTTACTGGGGGATTTTTTTCTGCCACTTCCTTCACCATTAGGAGGGTGGCCAGAAGTTGCTTGTTTCCTGCACCATAGCCTGTGATGATATTGCTGTTGTCCAGTCATATGATGAGATCATTCTGATTTTCGACTTCATAGGCCCCAAGCTAAATATTAATAAACTATACATATTTACATTTATATATAAAAAACTCTCTCTAATGAACTTCATTCCATCAGTGGTCATTATAGTCTCATGAGATATTCCCTAATTTTACTGTTTTTCGGTAATAAATTTGTTTCTGTGGTTCAAAACAATTACGTACTGCTGGGACCTTGAAGAAGGGGACATACCCTGAAAGCTTGCATTGAAAAATTATATGTCAGTGCAAATAAAAAAAGTATCACTACTCAATTGTTTCTGTTGCAAGTGCACCAATGAGGCTACAATCACGTCAAGTTTCTGTGGTCCAAGAAACAATGATTGCCTAACAGTCACATTGATAGCTGGGGCCCCACCACAGAATAAGCAGATCAAGACTAATCTAAGAGGGAGATGATTCAAATAAAGGAGTCCAATATATGGACCTCCAGCTGCTCTCCACCCCCCTCCCTACAACTGGTGATCCCGACACTGACCCGTATGGTCTCCTCCTTCACCAGGGCCAGTCTGGAGTCACGTTCTGCACAGTCTTTATCACTGAGTGATTGTGACTTCTTGTCCTCAGAGAAGAAATAACATTTATCATTGATGGTGATCCAGAGATCCGGACATCTAGAACACTGTCCTGTAATATGGAATAATAGAGACAGTCAGTAATGATAGAGAGGAAAATGGAAAAAAATAGCACTGGACCTGTAGGGTTATCTCACAGGTATTGATATCTTTTGTGGTTTATCTGTTTTGGGATGTTTTTTGTGTTTAAATGTTGGTAAGTGCAGCTGTATGTTTATTTAATGTTTATATTATTGAAGCACCCATTTTTAAAAGTTATCCCCATCACAATGCCCACCCATAGTGCATTAATAAATGGATATTATCTTTTTTTTTCTTATTATTATTTGAAAGTACCTATTAAAAATATAAAAATAATCACGGCACTTCTGGTCCCTGAGCCTAGGCCAGTATGATATTCCGTTGACTCCTGGGATATCGGCATCATCAATCCCAGGAGTCACGTCACGTTTCTGTGGTCCAAGGAACACTGATTACCTAACAGTCACATTGATAGCTGGGGCCCCACCACAGAATAGGCTGATCAATACTAATCTAAGAGGGAGATGATTCCAATAAAGGAGCCCAATATATGGACCTCCCAGCTGCTCTTTACCCCCCTCCCTACAACTGATGATCCTAACACTGACCCGTATGGTCTCCTCCTTCACCAGGGCCAATCTGGAGTCACGTTCTGCACAGTCTTTATCACTGAGTGATCGTGACGTCTTAAATGGATATTATAATTTTTTTATTATTATTATTATTTGAAAGTACCCTTTTAAAAAAAAATAACATTTATCATTGATGGTGATCCAGAGATCCGGACATCTAGAACACCGTCCTGTTTTATGGAATAAAAGAGACAGTCAGTAATGATAGAGAGGAAAATGGAAAAAAATAGCACTGGACCTGTAGGGTTATCTCACAGGTATTGATATCTTTTGTGGTTTATCTGTTTTGGGATGTTGCCTAGGCGAGTGACATCATTATGATATTCCGTTGACTCCTGGGATATCGGCACCATCAATCCCAGGAGTCTTCGGGCATCCTAAGCGCCTAATATCATTCCATACGTGAAAATGACGTATTCGGGAGGAGTTGCTATGGCAAATTGTAAACGATCGGGTTCCCCCACTGTGGGTGTGCTTAATGACCATGCCTGAGAATCAGATGTGCATGCTGGATAGCCAGAGCCACAACTTCCAGGAAGTTAGAGGCACCGGCTTTGGGTGCCCTTACTTAGCATGGATGACTATATACTGCTGGTATGTGCTATTTAGCACACAAATAAACATAAAAACACTGCACTTTACTGTAAATGAAGTGCCTAATAACACAGATCCCTCCATAAGAATAATAAAAGTGTTTTGAATCCAAAAAGTAATCGTGGTGTTTCAGGTGTCCAAGTATGCCCCCCTTTATCAGGGCTTGTATGACAACAATGTGAATAGACTAGAAGTGTACCAATCCTCACGTCCCATGGCTCACGTCTTTGCATTTTTATTGCATTTGCTGAGCCGCAGAAAAGCAGGACCAATCTATTTAACAATGTTTCCTATGGGTCCTATGCAGTTTCCTGTAGTGAATTTTTCTGGAAAGGTGCAGGGACTCTTTTACATGCAGGGAAGTGAGTTTTTGGATCCATAGACCTCAATGTAAGGGCATCAAAAACTGTTTAACAGCCAGTCTCCTCCTCCAAAAAAAAAAAAAAAGCATGTAGGATTAAAACGCTTTAAAAACGCAATTGAAAACACGTGACAAATGCACTGCAAAAATGTCCTAAAAACACATCAACTGCACACACACAGATGTGAACCTAGTCATATTTTTTTTCCAGTGTGATTGCAACCACAGGCCTTGTCAATAGCTGGTTTGGTTTTGGTGGGAGGGTCAGATAAAGGGTCACTTTATCTTGAACTTTTCTAAATAAGGGCAGATTAAAATTTGGAATGCAAACAGGGTCAAAATGGTGAAATGGTGTGCATACAGTATAGGACAATGTTAAAGCAATTATTACGTTGTTCAAACAGGAGTTTGTAGGAGCAACTTCCCTGCCACTCAAAAAGGACGCTAGGTGGTATTACAGCACAAGCTCTATAGCCACAGACACTAGAGAATCATCACTATTTCAGTAAACAGTACAGTATATAAACAGCTACCTCTGCTGCATCTCTCAAAGTCCAGGGTAGGCCTGTGTACACAGATGAACAGTTGGAGGGATCTCTAGGCTGGCACCACAGTTGAGCAGCTAGAGGACTCCCAGGTTAGACATCATAAGAAGGGAACTGGAGGAATTCCAGGGTTGGTACCACAGGAAGGCATCTGGAGGAATACCAGAGCTGGTGCCACAGGTGGAAAGCTGGAGTAATCCCAGGGCTGGCACTACAGGAAGGCAGCTGGAGGAATCTCAGAGCTGACACCACAGGTGGGCAGCTTTTGGAATCCCAGGGCTGGCACCACAGGAAGGCAGTTGGAGGAATCCCAGGGCTGGTACCACAGATGGGCAGCTGGAGGAATACCAGAGCTGGTGCCACAGGTGGAAAGCTGGAGTAATCCCAGGGCTGGTATCACAAGCAGGCAGCTGGAGGAATCCCATGACTGGTAGCACATGTGGGCAGCTGGAGGAAGAGTCCCAGCACTGGCATCACAGGCAGGCAGCTGGAGGATTCCTAGGGTTGGTACCACAGGCGGGCAGATGGGAGAATTCTAAGGCTGGTACCACAAGTGGGCAGCTTGAGGAATACCAAGGATGGAACCACAGGTGGGCAGCTGGAGGAGTCCCAGGGCCATCCCAATATAGTACTCTGGTAGCAATTGGAAAAGAACTCTGTGCAGTGGCTGGGTCTTTTGTGGAAATTTCAAGCTACTGCTGCTGTTATGCCAGTACTGACAGTGTAGGGCCTCTCACCTGGCTGCAGATCACATTAAGTGGGTGGAATGGAACTTACTGCTCTCAGAAAAATATCTTCTCTATTTTAAGAGATCATTCTGGCCTAAAGTGATATTTCAGGGTCCTCTCTGACTTCTCCTGCCTCTCATGGTGTGGGTGGAAGGTGAAGCAGAAAAAGTCTTCTTATGTATCATGTGTATGGAGACCATCTAATCCTATCCCTGTAGTGACAGTAAAGACCTGGTACTTGGACTTTATAGTTTACCACAGTATGATAGGGTGGGGAAAGGGTAGATCATGAGCTTGTGACTCCCAGATGGTAATTAGAGCTACAGAGGGTCATAACGTTGTGCGTCCATTGGAGCGGCGGAGGCAAGCAACCCAACACCTATGATATGCTGACAATCAACTGCTGCATTTTATGAGGAACACATCTCTTTCTAGAGACCCTCGTCAGCTCTGATTACCATCTGGGAGTGTGATCTACCCTTTGCCGATACCCACCCTATCATACTGTGTTAATCTTTAATCACTGTTTAATTGGGAATAAATGCTATGGACCAGTCACCATTTTGATGTTACGTACTTATCATACCCGCCATATCTCTGGATACTTACTTACCTTGATACCTACTTTAATGCCAAACCTTATGTGATAACAAGTGCACTAACGTATGCCTAAGCTCCTGAAGAAGCGTATAGATACGCGTAACATATAGAGCCAAGCTACTGCACAACATGACCAACTCCCACCAAGACTGATAGAGAAACCATCTGTTATTGCAACAAGAATACTGTTTTAACTGTTCAGGATTATTTCCTTGGTGTTTGAGTTGTGTGCGGTATCAGTATCTAGGCAACCTCTTCTTTGCAAAGCTTTTTAATTATTGTTTGTTTGATTGTTTTTCATCTTTTTATCAATTTATAATAAAAAACATTTTTAATATAAATATTGTCTACCTCAGTGCCTATAAAGTCCAAGTACCAGGTCTTTACTATTATTTCCGAATGAAGGGACGTGGCACATATTTAGACCGTTTTGGTATCCACAGTGCCACCCTGTGGTGATACCTTGAACTAACCTTTTCAGACTAACCCTGTAGTGGGCAGCTCCATACGAACACAGGAAAGGGAAAGAATTCCATTGTACTCACCCTCACTTGGCACAGGAGTTGGCTTTGCACTGGGAATTCTGACTCTCAGCAACAGAACCAGCAGGATGAGGATGGTGGTGAGCAGAACCCAGATGGTGAAGGCAATCTTTTTAGACCATGGACCTGGAGAAAAGGAACATGACATGCAGCATGAGGCTCTTCTACACTCTTGTCTCATCTGTCTACGAGGATATGACGATACTGACGAGGACCTGTGTAGCACAGCTAAAAGTTCCATCCAAGCACTGAAGGCTGTCTAGTTCTGGAGGTGGCCTGTTACCATGTGTGGTGCCCTGTCCTGAATATAGCACCACTTTCATGGGCGCAGAGCTGTCATTGTTGGAGAAGAGCCAACTTAGGCCGGTTTCATACTGCTGTGATTTAAAATGTGCTAAAGTATGGTGCGTTTTTGACTGTCTTGCATTAAAACTTAACGCAATGCATACAAATCCATTTACTTTTTTTCATTTTTATTTTTGTTTGTATATTTATTCATATTTGTTTATATTTCTTTTGTTGGGCCAAAGTTCTTTAACACTATTCACGCTCCAAATGTTATGTTTTTTTCTGATGTGTCTCTTTGTATTTTTAGAATCAATATTTATGTAAATTTATCCAACTCTCATCCCTGATGAAGGTATCTGAACAGTATATATCAGAAACGCGTCGGGAATTAGGGCACATAATCCATGGGAGAGTATACAGGATGATTTATGTTTGTACAAGTCTTGTTTTGTTTTCCATATGATGTAATTTATGTATTCTTGTCATGTCATGTGTAAACGATATATGTTTTTAATTTTATCATTGAGTTGGTGGTCTGTTAAAGTCCCATTTAGGGGGTTATCCTTCTTTGTTCTCAATGCATATGCCGTGAATAGCTGGTTGTTAAGGAGCCGACGCCCACTGTGCCCTTAACAACTATCAATTTACTGGCTGGTAAGGACGCGGGGCGGGGGTGCTGGTTCCTTAACAACCAGTGAAAAGCAGAGCCGGGACCTGCTGGCGTCCTTAACAAGTTGGTGTGAATAGACCTGGGTCCACTCTACAAGAGCCCCGCATATGGGAGCAATGCATGCAGTTGTGGTTGCGCTATTTTGGCAATCAAGAGGTAAAGCAGGCAGTGAGGAGGATACAACACCTCCCCACCGCCTATCAAATTATCTCTGAAGAGCGATTAAAATGCAGATCCAAAGCTTGTGTGAACAAGCCCTATTTATTTATTTCAGTGCCATCAATTTACACAGCTCTTTACATATACATTGTATGTTCACATCAGTCTCTACTATCAAGGAGCTTTACAATTCAAGGTCCCTAACTTGCATTCATATAGTAGGGCCAATTTAGACAGAAGACAATTTACCTACCAGCATGTCTTTGGAGTTTGGGAGGAAACCGGAGTACCCGGAGGAAACCCACGCAAGGCACAGGGAGAACATGCAAACTCCAGGCAGGTAGTTTCATGGTTGGGATTCAAACCAGCGACCCTTTTTACTGCTAGGCGATAGTGATACCCACTACACCACTGTGCCGCCCATATCCTCTCTCTACCTCTTGTGTCTCTGGGACAGGAAATAAAGGGAAATCTTCCAACGGGAAAACAGGATTGCAGTTTTTCTCTAACCTACTTTATCCAAAGCTAACCATTTTTTGTCTATACATTCAAGTTAATATCATATATCATAAAATGTAACTACATTTGATATGATGATATGGCAACAAAACCCGCACATCATGCTGCACTGGACAGTGTTTTACCACTTAGGCTGCTTTCACACTGGGGCGGTGGGGGCGTCGGCGGTAAAACAGCGCTATTTTGAGCGCTGCTTTACCGTTGATTTTGCGGCGGTATTCGGCCGCTAGCGGTGCGGTTTTAACCCCCGCTGGCGGCCGAAAAAGGGTTAAAACCGCTCGCATAGCGTGGCTATAGCCGTGGTATTGCCGCGGTATAGCCGCGCTGCCCCATTGATTTCAATGGGCAGGAGCGGTGAAGGAGCAGTGAATACACCGATCCTTCACCGCTCCAAAGATGCAGCTTGCAGGAGTTTTTTCTTTTCCTGCCAGCACACCCTCGGGCTTTCACACTGAACAAACAGTAGAGGCTGTTTTGGGTCGGTTTGCAGGTGGTATTTTTAGCGCAATAACGTCTGCAAACCGCCCCAGTGTGAAAGGGCTCTAAGGACTGGAAGATTTTCCCCCTTAATGACCAGGCCATTTTTTTGCGATTCGGCACTGCGTCACTTTCACTGACAATTGCGCGGTCGTGCGACGTTGTAACCAAACAAAATTGAGGTCCTTTTTTCCCCACAAATAGAGATTTCTTTTGGTGGTACTTCATCACCTCTGTGGTTTTTATTTTTTGCGCTATGAATGAAAAAAAAGAGCGACAATTTTGAAAAAACAAAACAAAAAAACAATGGGGGTTATTTACTAAAGGCAAATCCACTTTGCACTGAAAGTGCACTTGGAAGTTCAGTCACTGTAGATCTGAGGGGGACATGCAAAGAAAATGAAAAACAGCATTTTAGCTTGTACATGATTGGATGATAAACTTGTCAGAGCTTCCCCTCATTTCAGATCTTCCCCTCATTTCAGATCTACTCCTCAGATTTACAGCAACTGTAACTTTCAGTGTGATTTCACGTGCACTTTGCACTTGTAGTTTGCACTTGTAATGCAAAGTGGATTTGCCTTTCGTAAATAACCCCCTATGTTTTTTTTTAATTTTTGCTATAATAAATATCCCCAAATTTAAAAAAAAAATGAATTTCTTCATCAGTTTAGGCCGATACATACATATACATACATACATCTTCTACATATAAAAAAAAATCGCAAAAAGCCTATATATAGATTGGTTTGCGCAAAAGTTATCACGTCTACAAAATAGGAGCTATATGTATGGCATTTTTATTATTATTAATTTTTTTACTAGTAATGGCGGTGATCAGCGATTTTTAGCAGGACTGTGACATTGCGGCAGACAGATCGGACATTTTTTGACACATTTTTGGACCATTGACATTTATACAGCGATCAGTGCTATAAAAATGCACTGATTACTGTGTAAATGTCACTGGCAGGGAAGGGGTTAACACTAGGGGGCCATCAAGGATTTAAATGTGTTCCCTAGTGTGTGTTTCTTACTGTGGGGGGGGGGAGGGGACTGACTGGAGGAGGAGAGAGATCGCTGTTCCTGATCACTAAGAACAGCAGATCTCTCTCTCTACTCCCCTGTCAGAACGGGGGGATCTGTTTGTTCACATTGACAGATCCCTGTTCTGGCTCTCTGTGGAGCGATCGCGGGTGGCCGGCGGACATCGAATCGGACAGCTGAATTGCCAGAATTGACGTAATGTTTCATTTTCCCATCGCACGCGTTCCTGGTATAAGCTCTAAAGGTCGGGTGCTGCAGCAACAACCAGCTGGATACTGGTTCAAGTCGCAATGTAGATATTTGCCAGCACACCAAGGATCAGCACAAGATGGCGTCCAAACGGTCTAGTTTATTGCATGATCGCAACACAAAGAGGTTCAACGTTTCGGAGTCACGCAGGACCCCTTCGTCAGGCATGTGACGACCACACGAAGGGGTCCTGCGTGACTCCGAAACATTGCACCTCTTTGTGTTGCCATCATGCAATAAACTAAACTGTTTACCGTTTGGACGCCACCCTGTGCTGATCCTTGCTGTGCTGGCAAGTATCTACATTGGAATTGCCACAGACGATCGCATTTTTGTATAGGAACTTTTTCCGACCGAAAAATTGAGAACCTGCTCTCAATCTTTTGCTGGCTGGAATTTAGCCAGCAAAAGTCCGATGGAGCATACACACGGTCGCATTTTCCGACAAAAAAAAAACCTCTCATCGGTCTTTTGCGGGCCGAAATTCTGATTATGTGTACCCGGCATAAGGCCTCCAGCTGCTGAAAAAGGTTTTTATTCTGTAATGAAGTGAGCAGACTTTGACTCACATTTCCTCTAGTCCTGTCAACAAAGACTGGTCCCGAATTCTTGTCCCGAACCTCCCTACGCCGTGAGACTTTCCCCGTCACCATCAGTCCATAAGTCACAAATGATACGAGGAATCGAGAAGATATTTCTATACCTGAGTGTTGAGGCCTGGAGGTCTTCTCTCTTTCGTCTGGTCCCTCCATTGTTTCTTACTCATCTGATACACGTACTAAACGATCAACTCATTTCCTGTCAGAGTCTGACCGCAGCGGCCTTAACCACAGGTCTCGATGTGTGAGAATATTAATGATAGATGTTGTAGGACCCTTCAGCTTACGCAATGCCTGAGCTCAGGCTGAGGACTCACACAGTCATTTTTATTAGATGTTTATTTGTTTGAGTTCCAGGGTCGCTGTATAAAGGGATTTTCATATGACCTGTAACATATTAAGCTGCATAGTACCACCCAGTGCCAGGCAGCTGCTGCAAAGACTTGTAAAATGCTGTCAAGATAACAGAAGTTACATAGTTACCAGGGAGGTGCGGTGAGGTGGGTGGCTGGTGAGGCACTGGGTAGTATCAGAGCCGGATACACACAGGTTACATACGCCGCGATCGTTAGAGCGAGAGCAATAATTCTACCACTAGACCTCCTCTGTGACTCTAAACATGGAATCTGTAAAAAAAATTTACAGCGTCACCTATGGAGATTTTTAACCACTTCAGCCCCGGGAGGATTTACCCCTCTTCCTGACCAAGCCCTTTTTTTTGCGATACGACACTGCGTCGATTTAACTGACGATTGCGCAATCGTGCGACGTTGTACCCAAACAAAATTGATCCTTTTTTCCCCCACAAATAGAGCTTTCTTTTGGTGGTATTTGATCACCTCTGCGGTTTTTATTTTTTGCGCTATAAACAAAAAAAGAGCGACAGTTTTGAAAAAAGCGGCAATATTTTTTTTTATTTTTGCTATAATAAATATACCCAATAAATATATAAAAAAAACTATTTTCTTCCTCAGTTTAGGCCGATATGTATTCTTCTGCATATTTTTGGTAAAAAAAAAAAAAAAAATCGCAATAAGCGTATATTGAATGGTTTGCGCAAAAGTTATCGCGTTTTTAAAATAGGGGATAGATTTATGGCATTTTTATTATGTATTTTTTTATTATTAGTAATGGCGGCGATCTGCGATTTTTATCGTGACTGCGACATTGCGGTGGATGGATCAGACCCTTTTGACACTATTTTGGGACCACTGCTTAAAAAATGCACTGATTACTGTGTAAATGACACTGGCAGGGAAGGGGTTGAACACTAGGGGACGATCAAGGGGTCAAGTGTGTTCCCTCAGCGTTTTCTAACTGTAGGGGGGGTGGGCTCACTAGAACATGACAGAGATCACTGTTCCCGATCACTGGGAGAAGTAGATCCCTGTCATGTTGCTAGGCAGAACAGGGGAATGCCTTGTTTACATAGGAATCTCCCCGTTCTGCCTCTCCGTTTCACGAACATGGGACACCGGTGGACATCGAGTCCGCGGGACCAGCAGGCACTCTCCGGCGGCGCCAATGATGGAGTGACGTACGGGTACGTTGTTTTGCGCACCCGTGCCACTTTGCCGATGTATAATGGCGTGAGCCGGTCGGCAAGTGGTACTAAATTTTAGTGACAATCCACAAGCGCGCGCAATTTTAACCACTTGACAACAGGGCACTTAAACCCCCCCCCCCTAACCAGACCAATTTTCAGCTTTTGGTGCTCTCACATTTTGAATGACAATTACTCAGTCATGCAACACTGTATCTATATGAAATTTTTGTCCTTTTTTTCACACAAATAGAGCTTGCTTTTGGTGGTATTTAATCACTGCTGGGTTCTTTATTTTTTGCGCTATAAAAGAAAAAAGACAGAAAAATCTGTAAAAAAATACATTTTTCTTCATTTCTGTTATAATATTTTGCAAATTAGTAATTTTTCTTCATATATTTTGGCCAAAATTTATACCTCTACATATCTTTGGTAAAAATAACCCAAATCGGTGGATATTATTTGGTCTTTGTGAAAGTTATAGAGTCCAAAAGCTATGGTGCCAATATCTGAAAATTGATCACACCTGAAGTACTGACGGCCTATCTAATTTCTTGAGACCCTAACATTCCAGAAAAGTACAAATACCCCCCAAATGACCCCTTTTTGGAAAGAAGACATTCCAAGGTATTTAGAAAGATGCATGGTGAGTTTTTTGAAGTTGTCATTTTTTCCCACAATTCTTTGCAAAATCAAGGGTTTTTTTTTACTTTTTTTTTCCACAAAATTGTCATATTAGCAGGTTATTTCTCACACACCACATATGCATACCACAAATTACACCCCAAAACACATTCTGCTATTACTCCCGAGTACGGCGATACCACATGTGTGAGACTTTTACACAGCATGGCCACATACAGAGGCCCAACATGCAGGGAGCACCTTCAGGCGTTCTGGAATGCCCAGGCCAATTCTGACATTTCTCTCCTACATGTAAAAATCATCATTTATTTGCTAGAAAATTACATAGAACCCCAAAACATTATATATGTTTTTTAGCAAAGACCCTAGAGAATACAATGGCGGTCGTTGCAACTTTTTATCTCGCACGGTATTTGCGCAGCAATTTTTTTAACGCGTTTTTTTTTTAAAAAAACAGTTTTGTGCTTTACAAAAACCAAAACAGTAAAGTTAGCCCAATGTTTTTGCATAATGTGAAAGATGAAGTTACACCGAGTAAATAGATACCCAACATGTCACCTTTCAAAATTGCACGCGCTTGTGGAATGGCGCCAAACTTTGCTACTCAAAAATCCCCATAGGCAACGCTTTAAAATTTTTTACTGGTTACATGTTTTGAGTTACAGAGGAGGTCTAGAGCCAAAATTATTGCTCTCGCTCTACTGATCGCACCGATACCTCACATGTGTGGTTTGAACACCGTTTTCATATGTGGGCGGGACTTATGTATGCGTTCGCTTCTGCATGCGAGCACACAGGGACAGGGGCGCTTTAAAAATTTTTTATTTTTTTTTATTGCTCATTTTACTTTATTTATTTTAGTTTGACACTTTTTTCCAAGAAAAAAAAAAAATTTTGACCACTTTTATTCCTATTACAAGGAATGTAAACATCCCTTGTAATAGGAATATGGCATGACAGGTCCTCTTTACAGTGAGATATGGGGTCAATAAGACCCCACATCTCACCTCTAGGCTGGGAAGCCTGAAATTAAAAAAAAACAAACAAAAAACAATCCTGGCTTCAATCGTAGCTGTGAGTCGGTAGAAGCGTGGGAGGGGGGGACATCCCCTCTCGCCTCCCGTAAGAACGATCAATCAGTGGAACAGCCGCTATGATCATTTCATATGGTGTAGGGAATCGCCGGCTGAAAAACCTGATATCTGAATGATGCCTGTAGCTGCACCCATCATTCAGATATCTCCGCACAAAGTCAAGGACGTTGTATGACGGCCGGCGGGCGGGAAGTGTTTAAAACGCATTTTTTTTTTTAACACAAAGTTGTCCATTTATACAATATTTCTACCACATAACATGTACATACCAAAAATGACACCCCAAAATAGATTCTCCTACTCCTCCTGAGTACGGCGATACAACATGTGTGAGACTTCTACAGCCTGGCCACATACAGAGGCCGAGTACAGCCGAGCATGGCAGGGTATGGCTGGGTATTGCGGAGTATGGCAGGGTATTGCGGAGTATGGCGGGGTATTGCGAAGTATGTCGGGGTATTACGGAGTATGGCGGGGTATGGCGGGGTATGGCGGGGTATGGCGGAGTATGGCGGGGTATGGTGGGGTATGGCGGAGTATGGTGGGGTATGGCGGGGTATGTCGGAGTATGGCGGGGTATGGCGGAGTATGGCGGGGTAATGCGGGGTATTGCAGGGTAATGTGGGGCTTTGCAGGGTAATGTGGGGCTTTGCAGAGTATTGCACAGCATTGCAGAGTAGTAGGGATGGCTGAGCATGGATGGATGGATGGCTGGATGTCACTGTGCAGCGCTGTGGGCACTACACAACCAGCCCACAACGCTGCAGCCATCCATCCATCCCCCTCTCCGCTCACAGTGTACCGATCGGTACACAGGAGGGGAGGAGAGGAACCGGCATCATCAGATGACGCCGGTCTGTTTACATGTGATTGCGCCATCATTTGACGGCGCGATCACATGGTAAACGGCCGTGATCAGCGGCCATGTCTTGCCCTCGGCGTGTCTTCCGGGTTCGCAGCTCCGGTACTGTGAGGGGCCAGAGCCACGATGACATCACTCCCGCGCATGCGCGCAGGAGTTTCCTTCCCGGCAAGGTCCGGCAGCGTCTGCCGGACCTTCAGCCAGCCACGCATTCACAGCGCATGCGCCGCTGACGTCAGTGCATGCAAAGTGAATATCTTCTAAACCGTACAGGCTTAGGAGATATTCATTTTACCTCCAGGTACAGGTAGGCCTTATTATAGGTTTAGCTGTAGGTAAAAGTTCATAATTTGGGTATACAACTGCTTTAACCTGTTATGGTCAGGTAGTTACTTCCACTCCGTTATGTATGTCCTGTGCTTACATTTTATTTCAGCTCCGTACATGTCTGCAGCGAGAACAGAAGTTGACATGCGTTGAATGGAGACTAAAGTAGATCCAAGTTAGACATGAGCAACAGTTGACACAAAAATAGATTTTCTGAAGGCTGGCACAGGCTTAAAGGGGTTGTAAATCCTCATGGTTTGTATTCTATGCGTTAAGGTATACAGGGAATCACAGACCAGTTAGCCTAACATCAATAGTATGTAAACTCTTGGAGGGGATGATAAGGGACTATATACAAGATTTTAGTAATAAGAACGATATCATTAGTAGTAATCAGCATGGATTCATGAAGAATCGTTCTTGCCAAACCAATCTATTAACCTTCTATGAGGAGGTGAGTTGCCATCTAGATAAAGGAAGGCCCGTAGACGTGGTGGATCTGGATTTTGCAAAAGCATTTGACACAGTTCCCCATAAACCTTTACTGTACAAAATAAGGTGCGTTGGCATGGACCATAGGGTGAGTTCATGGATTGAAAACTGGCTACAAGGGCGAGTTCAGAGGGTGGTGATAAATGGGGAGTACTCGGAATGGTCAGGGGTGGGTAGTGGGGTTCCCCAGGGTTCTGTGCTGGGACCAATCCTATTTAATTTGTTCATAAACGACCTGGAGGATGGGGTAAACAGTTCTATCTCTGTATTTGCAGACGATACTAAGCTAAGCAGGGCAATAACTTCTCCGCAGGATGTGGAAACCTTGCAAAAAGACCTGAACAAATTAATGGGGGAGGGGCGACTACATGGAAAATGAGGTTCAATGTAGAAAAATGTAAAATAATGCATTTGGGTGGCAAAAATATGAATGCAATCTGTAGACTGGGGGGAGAACCTCTGGGGGGATCTAGGATGGAAAAGGACCTGGGGGTCCTAGTAGATGATAGGCTCAGCAATGGCATGCAATGCCAAGCTGCTGCTAATAAAGCAAACAGAATATTGTCATTAAAAAGGGGATCAACTCCAGAGATAAAACGATAATTCTCCCACTCTACAAGACTCTGGTCCGGCCGCACCTGGAGTATGCTGTCCAGTTCTGGGTTCCAGTCCTCAGGAAGGATGTACTGGAAATGGAGCGAGTACAAAGAAGGGCAACAAAGCTAATAAAGGGTCTGGAGGATCTTAGTTATGAGGAAAGGTTGCGAGCGCTGAACTTATTCTCTCTGGAGAAGAGACGCTTGAGAGGGGATATGATTTCAATTTACAAATACCGTACTGGTGACCCCACAATAGGGATAAAACTTTTTCGCAGAAGAGAGTTTAACAAGACCCGTGGCCACTCATTAAAATTAGAAGAAAAGAGGTTTAACCTTAAACTACGTAGAGGGTTCTTTACTGTAAGAGCGGCAAGGATGTGGAATTCCCTTCCACAGGCGGTGGTCTCAGCGGGGAGCATTGATAGCTTCAAGAAACTATTAGATGAGCACCTGAACGACCACAACATACAGGGATATACAATGTAATACTGACATATAATCACACACATAGGTTGGACTTGATGGACTTGTGTCTTTTTTCAACCTCACCTACTATGTAACTATGTAACTATGTAACTATGTAAGGTGAAAAATGTTCTGTAGTGCTGCAGCCCCCCAGCCCCCCAGCCCCCCAGCCCCCTCGTTTTACTTACCTGAACGCTGTCATCCTCCGGCTGGGAATGAGCATGCCAGCTCTAGCTGGTGTCTCGTGTCCTGATTAGATAGATTGATAGCAGCACAGCCATTGGCTCCTGCTGCTGTCAATCAAATCCAATGACGTGGCGTCGGAGGCGGGGCGGAGCCCTGCATTCTGTGTGAATGGACACAGATGCAGGACTCAGGAGCACACCCGCATGGGTGTCCACCAAGGAGAGCGATTTTCCAACGTAGACACTCGATGCGGGGAGGAGCCACCAGCATCGCTGAGGGACCCCAGAAGAGGAGGACCGGGGGCCACTCTCTGCAAAACGAACTGCACAGTGGAGGTAAGTATGACATGTTTGCTATTTAAAAACAAGGGTTTACAACCCCTTTAACTTCAGCTGGCACTAAGACAGGCTGGCACCAAGGAAAGCACTTAGACAGGCACTAAGGTGGACACGAGGACTGATTGGTCTGAGGACAGGAGAGAATCAGGATGATGGGAAGCTGGAGTTGACACAGAAACAAACTAGTTGGAGGCAATAACTGACACACAAAGAGGCTGGTTGGAGGCAGTGGTTGGCAGCAGGCAAGCAGGCTGGTCTAAGGCTTGGCAGGAGATCTACCTGAGCTGTAGCTGAGGCTGTCAAAGACAATGAATGGCTTAATATTTTCTTTTTCTATTTTTGGTTTGGTCTAAACAAATCACTTTTCCTTGCTGTTATACAGTATAACTAATATTACAGATAAAGGAACTGTTTAAAATATGTCTATGCGGTACTAATATGGGCTTTCCATAAAGATAATTTTGTACTTTGATGCCTTTGTGCTGTTGGCAGAACAGGAAAGGACCGGCACCAGTGACAAGAGTAATGAAGACTGATCATGACTGATGAATATGATTGTCAGAACTCAGGTGAAGTCCTCCATTCAGCCCCTAGTAGGCCCTTAGGAAATATATATGGTGAATAAACACTCCGATCCTTGTTTTTGGGGCAACAGTGGGAGCTGCTCGAGGTCCTATGTGTAGGGCTGGCTTGAGCCAGTCCCAAAACTTTTATAGATCGTTTTTGGGGACTTGTGTCCACATTTGTACACATAGCATGTTTCTGATTGCAGAGCAAAACCCTTCATCCATTCACATCCCAGGTGACTGCTCCACAACCACAGCTGTGCAATTCCAAGGGTTGGGAGATCAGTCAAGGGTGACTTTATGACAACACATTTTCTGACATTAGCACATAAAGGTATGGGCCTTTCTCCATCAGTCAAGTGGGAGACATTTTGATACATACCTGCAGCAGGAGAAGAACTGCCAATAATTCAGATTTCTTGGATTATAAATGATGACTGATATTCTGTATTTTCTTATCCTAAAATACCAGGGCTTTTTTTCCGCAGAAACTTGGTGAACTCATCTCTACCACTTTTGGCTCAGCCCTCTGATCCCGGCTCATCACTATCACTTGTAAACACAGGAGTCTGGCTTCTGCATTTACAAGTGACAGCTTAACTCCCACTCGGCTCCCACAGATCCGATCTCCTGAGTGGCTCCTACTAAGTGCAGGTTAAGAAAAGCCCGTAGCTGAGCAGGAAGGTAGTCAGCGGACGGGGGACATGACAGGGTGTTAAGGCAAGCCAGCAACTAAGTGGTTAAGAGAGTGGTGGTATGGAAGGTGTACATGGGAGGCAATTTTATTGGTTGGGAAATGGTGCATGGGGGGAGCCTGAGAGGTAATAAAGGCAGAAAGTGGGGTGAGGCTATAATAGTGTTAGTAGAAACTGTGGGAAGAACATCACATCCCTGGGGCTTAGTGTTTTCCCTCTCTGCCCGTTATTATGAGTGATTTAGAGCGCCTGTTATCACAGCTTAGAGCTGCAGCTGGTGTCTATGGAGTAGTGTGGGTGCAGAGCCAAGTCGAAGATTCCCTGCAGGGGGTCCAGCAGAGTCCCCCCCAGCCGGGACCTGTGCCTCCGCGTGCTCAGAGGTCTAGGCCTCCGGAGCGCTTCAGCCCCAATAGGACCCCACGGGCTCAGCGCCACATTGGGAGCCCGCCATCGAACCCTTCAGGCCCCCCTGCTAAGCGCACCCCTGCCTCAGCCAGGGGTGCACCTGGAAGGAATCCCCAGCTCAGGCAGAGCCCGCGGGGGATGGGGTCTCCTCGGTGAGTCGCGCTGCCCCCATCCTCCATCGTCAGGATTTGGGAGCGAGCGGCTGGCGTGTCTGGCAATGCTCCGGTCGGCACGCCAGCCCTGCGGGAGAGAGAGCTGCGGGTGCCGGCCTGTCTCGTGGCGCAACCGGTGGCAGTCCTTCCTCTGCCCGCCCACACACACCCACAGCTCCTTCCTCTGCCTGCCCACACACATTCACAGCTTCTTCCTCTGCCCGCCCACACACACCCACAGCTCCTTCCTCTGCCTGCCCACACACATTCACAGCTCCTTCCCATGCCCGCCCACACACATTCACAGCTCCTTCCTCTGCCCGCCCCCACACACCGACAGCTCCTTCCTCTGCCCGCCCACTCACACTCACAGCTCCTTCCTCTGCCTGCCCACACACACTCACAGCTCCTTCCTCTGCCCGCCCACACACACCCACAGCTCCTTCCTCTGCCTGCCCACACACATTCACAGCTCCTTCCTCTGCCCGCCCCCACACACCGACAGCTCCTTCCTCTGCCCGCCCACTCACACTCACAGCTCCTTCCTCTGCCTGCCCACACACACTCACAGCTCCTTCCTCTGCCCGCCCACTCACACTCACAGCTCCTTCCTCTGCCTGCCCACACACACTCACAGCTCCTTCCTCTGCCCGCCCACACACACCCACAGCTCCTTCCTCTGCCTGCCCACACACATTCACAGCTCCTTCCCATGCCCGCCCACACACATTCACAGCTCCTTCCTCTGCCCGCCCCCACACACCGACAGCTCCTTCCTCTGCCCGCCCACACACACTCACAGCTCCTTCCTCTGCCTGCCCACACACACTCACAGCTCCTTCCTCTGCCTGCCCACACACACTCACAGCTCCTTCCTCTGCCTGCCCACACACACCCACAGCTCCTTCCTCTGTCCGCCCACACACACTCACAGCTCCCTCCTCTGACCGCCCACACACACCCACAGCTCCTTCCTCTGCCTGCCCACACACACCCACAGCTCCTTCCTCTGCCTGCCCACACACATTCACAGCTCCTTCCTCTGCCCGCCCACACACACACCCACAGCTCCTTCCTCTGCCTGCCCACACACATTCACAGCTCCTTCCTCTGCCCGCCCACACACACCCACAGCTCCTTCCTCTGCCTGCCCACACCCACCCACAGCTCCTTCCTCTGCCTGCCCACACACACCCACAGCTCCTTCCTCTGCCCGCCCACACACACTCACAGCTCCTTCCTCTGCCCGCCCACACACACCCACAGCTCCCTCCTCTGCCCACCCACACACACCCACAGCTCCCTCCTCTGCCCACCCACACACACTCACAGCTCCTTCCTCTGCCTGCCCACACCCACCTACAGCTCCTTCCTCTGCCTGCCCACACACACCCACAGCTCCTTCCTCTGCCTGCCCACACACATTCACAGCTCCTTCCTCTGCCCGCCCACACACACACCCACAGCTCCTTCCTCTGCCTGCCCACACACATTCACAGCTCCTTCCTCTGCCCGCCCACACACACCCACAGCTCCTTCCTCTGCCTGCCCACACCCACCCACAGCTCCTTCCTCTGCCTGCCCACACACACCCACAGCTCCTTCCTCTGCCCGCCCACACACACTCACAGCTCCTTCCTCTGCCCGCCCACACACACCCACAGCTCCCTCCTCTGCCCACCCACACACACCCACAGCTCCCTCCTCTGCCCACCCACACACACTCACAGCTCCTTCCTCTGCCTGCCCACACCCACCCACAGCTCCTTCCTCTGCCTGCCCACACACACCCACAGCTCCTTACTCTGCCCGCCCACCCACATTCACAGCTCCTTCCTCTGCCTGCCCACCCACATTCACAGCTCCTTCCTCTGCCTGCCCACACCCACCCACAGCTCCTTCCTCTGCCTGCCCACACACACCCACAGCTCCTTACTCTGCCCGCCCACCCACATTCACAGCTCCTTCCTCTGCCTGCCCACCCACATTCACAGCTCCTTCCTCTGCCTGCCCACACACACCCACAGCTCCTTCCTCTGCCTGCCCACACCCACCCACAGCTCCTTCCTCTGCCTGCCCACACAAACCCACAGCTCCTTACTCTGCCCGCCCACCCACACTCACAGCTCCTTCCTCTGCCTGCCCACACACACTCACAGCTCCTTCCTCTGCCTGCCCACACACACTCACAGCTCCTTCCTCTGCCCGCCCACACACACCCACAGCTCCTTCCTCTGTCCGCCCACACACACTCACAGCTCCCTCCTCTGACCGCCCACACACACCCACAGCTCCTTCCTCTGCCTGCCCACACACACCCACAGCTCCTTCCTCTGCCTGCCCACACACATTCACAGCTCCTTCCTCTGCCCGCCCACACACACACCCACAGCTCCTTCCTCTGCCTGCCCACACACATTCACAGCTCCTTCCTCTGCCCGCCCACACACACCCACAGCTCCTTCCTCTGCCTGCCCACACCCACCCACAGCTCCTTCCTCTGCCTGCCCACACACACCCACAGCTCCTTCCTCTGCCCGCCCACACACACTCACAGCTCCTTCCTCTGCCCGCCCACACACACCCACAGCTCCCTCCTCTGCCCACCCACACACACCCACAGCTCCCTCCTCTGCCCACCCACACACACTCACAGCTCCTTCCTCTGCCTGCCCACACCCACCCACAGCTCCTTCCTCTGCCTGCCCACACACACCCACAGCTCCTTACTCTGCCCGCCCACCCACATTCACAGCTCCTTCCTCTGCCTGCCCACCCACATTCACAGCTCCTTCCTCTGCCTGCCCACACCCACCCACAGCTCCTTCCTCTGCCTGCCCACACACACCCACAGCTCTTTACTCTGCCCGCCCACCCACATTCACAGCTCCTTCCTCTGCCTGCCCACCCACATTCACAGCTCCTTCCTCTGCCTGCCCACACACACCCACAGCTCCTTCCTCTGCCTGCCCACACCCACCCACAGCTCCTTCCTCTGCCTGCCCACACAAACCCACAGCTCCTTACTCTGCCCGCCCACCCACATTCACAGCTCCTTCCTCTGCCTGCCCACCCACATTCACAGCTCCTTCCTCTGCCCGCCCACACACACCCACAGCTCCTTACTCTGCCCGCCCACCAACATTCACAGCTCCTTCCTCTGCCCGCCCACCCACATTCACAGCTCCTTCCTCTGCCCGCCCACACACACCCACAGCTCCTTCCTCTGCCTGCCCACACACACTCACAGCTCCTTCCTCTGCCCGCCCACACACATTCACAGCTCCTTCCTCTGCCCGCCCACACACACTCACAGCTCCTTCCTATGCCCGCCCACACACACCCACAGCTCCCTCCTCTGCCCGCCCACACACACTCACAGCTCCTTCCTCTGCCCGCCCACACACACCCACAGCTTCTTCCTCTGCACACCCACAGCTTCTTCCTCTGCCCACCCACACACACCCACAGCTCCTCTCCAATAGATCGGTCTGCCAGAGTGAGCAGTCCTGAGAGGGCTCCAGTAGCCAGAACTAGAAGCAAAGCATCGGAAAATGCAGGCCAGGAGGTCCATTGTAACTAGGGCTGTTTCCGTCCAGACAATTACAAATACGTGAAGATAGATGAACATCTGATACATGTTATGTAAGCAAGATTCTAATTAAGCTTTTATGGGGTTGCTATGGGGGTGTTGGAAGAGTTTTTGGGGTTGAACTGGTGTCCAGGTGTCAGGCAGTGAGAAACCCGGGCAGAGGATGTAAAAACCGGACTGTACGAGTGAATCCCACACTGGTGGCAACCCTAGGGATGCAGATGTAAGAAGCTGTTTAGGAAGGCTGAATGCTGCACTCTGTGTGTAGTGCACCCCTTAACTCTGCACTCCGTATGCAGCGCACCCCTGAACTCTGAACTTTGTACCTAGCACACCCCCAAACTCTGCACGTAGCGTAACCCCCCCTCCCCCAACTCTGCACTCTGTGTGTACTGCACTCGTGGTATTCAATTCCCCTTTAAGACCCTCCCACTGTTAGCGAAATTTGACCACACCCACTATTTGATTAGCTTTGGAGGGTGTGTGTGTGTGGGGAGGGGGGTTTTGGGGGATTGTATTTGAGTTCCTGCACCCATTTTCTGAGAAAAAAAGCCTGTAGAATACTTAACATGACACATCACTTGACCATCAATAAGAGACCTGTGTGTATCATCCAAGACACTTCTACACCACAGTCCAGGCCACTTCCCCAGCTGGAGACTCTACTAAACCAAAACCATCGCTATGTGAAGATCTTGGCTGATAATTACTGGACTGCATAAAGAAAGTTCCCTATCACCATTGTTACCATTTTATAATGCCTTGCTGACAGTTAGAGAAATGTTAAAGTAGATGAAATAGTATGCAGTCACATTGTTGGAGCTTTTATTTACAAGGTTGCATATTTATTTCCCAGGAATCCATGCATGTTTGATGTGATCTCCTTCATAGGCTATAAAAAGCCTAAATTGGAATTGGTATGTCCCCATTGTGTGAAATTCCATTGCAAGAAAAGAAAGTCAAATTATAAATTGATTGAATTGGTTGCTTCCCATGACTGAGGATGACATCAAGTTTACCAGTTAGATCAGAGTTCCCATTATTTACTGTCCATTTACCTTCTCAGAGCTCCCTTTTCTTTAAATCTCCAGAGAGGCCTGAGGAACCTCAGAGGAGGAGAAGCACACGCATCCCCGAAAGGAACAACCGTGATATTGACCATATGTGTTCCACTGAAGGGGGGGGGGGCACTCTTCAGCTGCATATTCTATTGGACACATGGGTTCTGCTAAAGGTGAGGAGCACTCTTCAACTGTTTATGCTATTGGCCAGATGGATTCTGCTAAAGGCGAGGAGCACTTTTCAACTGTTTATGCTATTGGCCACATGGGTTCTGCTGAAGGGGAGGAACACTCTTCAGCTGCTTGTTATTTTTGCCACATGGGTTCTGCTGAGGGGGAGGAGCACTCTTCAACTGTTTATTCTATTGGCCACATGGGTTCCGCTGAAGGAGAGGAGCACTCTTCAGCTGTTCATTCTATTGGCCACATGGGTTCCACTGAAGTGAAGAACTCTTGAGCTGCTTATGCTATTGGCTGCATGGGTTCCACTGAAGGGGAGCAACACTATTTAGCTTCTTATACTATTGGCCACATGGATTCAACTGAAGGGTAGAAGTACTTTTCAGCTAGTTATACTACTGTCCACATAAGTTCCATCTAAGGGGAGGAGCACTCTTTAGCTGCTTATACTATTGGCCACATGGGTTCAACTAAAGGGGAGGAGTACTCTTCAGCTGGTTATGCCACTGGCCACATGGGTTCCACTGACAGGAAGGAGTACTCTTTAGCTGATTATGCTATTGGACACATAGGTTCCACTGAAGGGAAGGAGCCCTCTTCGGCTGCTTATACTATTGGCTGCATGGGTTCAACTAAAGGGGAGGAGTGCTGTTCAGCTGGTTATGCTACTGGCTACATGGGTTCCATTGAAGGGGAGGAGACCTCTTCAGCTGCTTATGCTATGGCTACATGGGTTCCACTGAAACTGAGGAGTACTCTTTAGCTGCTTATGTTATTGGCCACATGGGTTCCACTGAAGGGGAGGAGCACTCTTCAGCAGCTTATACTTTTGGCTACATGGGTTATGCTAAAGCAGAGAAGCACTCTTCAGCTGCAGAATGGCCAGCCCTGCCTTGACATCAGTCCCCCCCAAATCTTGGAATTGGTCATGTGGCCAACTGCTGGAGGGAACACAGAGTCCCATTTTAAAATAAAAGCTAAAACCATGAAAGCCTTGTTAATATTTATATGCTGGAAGCAGCTGATAGTAATTATCACTGGTTTTATATATAGGTTTCCCTCCATTGTTCAGCTTGATTTTCTGTAACAAAAGAAGTTCGCCCTCCACAGGCTGAATTCCAGAATGTTATTAGAGAAGCCTTTATATGAAGTTAGAACAATATTCCTCTCACAGATCCATCTATGATTATCCGAGCAGGTCACACGCCGCAGAGTTCCACTGCTCAGTGTCCAGCAGTGATCGCTCAATCTGTAAAGAGATAAAGTCATGGTAATCTATATACAGAGTTAGGGGTTAAGGTTACAATTAAATTTAGGCTCACATTAGCTGTGGGTCAGGGATCCAGTAAGCACTGAATTTAGAGACAGCCAGGAAACAAGTATTATTAGAAGATGTAAAGATTTTTACAGATAAGACTGGGGGTGTGGATAACTGTTAGGGTCAGGTGGGGGTATAGCTAAGCATTAGGGTCAGATGGGGGTTATTACTAAGGCTAAGCAATAAGGTCAGGTGGGAGGTAACGGCTAAGCATGAGGGTCAGGTGGGAGTTATGACTAAATGTTAAGCTATCTACACATGATAGGATTTTCCGACAACAAAACCGTGGATTTTTTTCCAAAGGATGTTGGCTCAAACTTGTCTTGCATATATACGGTCACACAAATGTTGTCAGAAATTCCGAACATCAAGAACGTGGTGACGTACAACACGTACGATGAGCCGAGAAAAATGAAGTTCAATAGCAAGTGCGGCTCTTCTGCTTGATTCCGAGCATGCGTGGACTTTTGTGCGTTGGAATTCAGAATCAGAATTTAAGACAACAATTTTGTTGACGGAAAATTTGAGAACCTGCTCTCAAACATTTGTTGGCGGAAATTCCGACAACAAATGTTCTATGGAGCATACACACGGTCGGACTTTCCAACAACAAGCTCACATCCAACATTTGTTGTCGGAAAATCCTATCATGTGTAGGGCCCATAGGAGTCAGACAGGGAATTATGGTGAAGCGTTAGGGTCATGTGGGGGGTTATGGTTAAGTGTTACGGTCAGATTGGAGGGATGTTATGGCTAAATCAGTTGTATGGTCAGGTGTGTAGGTGGGTTATGTATGAGCCAGGTAGAGACTAAGGTTAAGTGTTAGGGTCAGGTGGGAGTTATGGTCCTGGGATTAAATCCTAGAAGAGCCCATGGTAATGATTAGAGTCTCATGGATGTCAGATGGTGTAATGGTTAAGTGTCAGGCAGGTCTCTAGTTAAGTGTTAGGGTCAGGTAAGTGATTATTTTATAATGTTAGGGTCAGATGGGATGTTATAGTTAGGAGGTAGGATTAGATGGGGGTTAAGGTCAGGTGGAGGTTATGGTTAAGTGTTAGGGTCCATTAGGAGACTATAGTTAAGTTTTAGGGTTATCTGGGAGTTATAGTTAAGTGTTAGGATTAGATAGTAGGTTATAATTAGAGGTTATGGTCAGGTGTGGATTATAGTTCAGTGTTAGGGACGAGTGAGGGGATTAGCATTCAGTAACAGGGCCAGGTAGAGGTTTTGGTTAGGTGTCAATGGTCCAGAGGGAGTCAATTCAGAGTGCGTGCAGCCGGTGACATCACTGGCGCATGCACTCTGAAGGTCCAGCTTACAGTGCCAGACCTTCAGAGCCCGTGCCGCATACAGCGGCTCCTATGTGCATACACAGGAGTGACATCATCGTGCCCCCGACCACTCATGTAGCTGGAGGCCACGAACCCGCAAGTAGGACCGGGGGAAGACAGCGTGCCGCTGGAGGGCTTCATTCTAAGGTAAGTTTCTCATAATGTGCTAGTATGCCATGGCTACTAGCACATTATGACATTGCCTTGCAGGGATTTTTTTTAACCAGTGGTACCGCTTTAAGGTTAAAGTCTTGTGGGGTCAGGTGAGGGTTAAGTGTTAAGATCAATGAGGGTTAAATATAGGGAACATAAGGAATAGACTAAATGTCAGGAAGGGCCAAGTTTAATTTTCACACTAAAAAGCCGCACAACAAACACTGCCAGCTCCGGGCTCCTGGTCCTGAAGCAGAATGTATTGGCAAACTGTGTAATAATAAAATTGTTTAGCCATCACTATTTTGTAACCTTTTGTGGTAGTTTCTTTCCTTTTAAATCTCTATCCAATGTGGATACTACCACTATCAGCATTTTTTTTTTCTATTTCAACTGACAGATCCGGTGTTGGAGTGTTAGTACTTACGTGGATCCATAACCTCCGGGCCATCTCCATTTGTCTGGCCACTTCCAGGTCAATTCCTTTCCAACCCAAAATCCTCCTTGTTCTCCTGCCAGGAAGTGCTAAACAGAATATCAGAGAGGTCAGTTGAGGTTCGGATTTCCCCAACATGACACTATATCATTGATCACTATGACCTACACTTACCTGGAGAGCCGTGTCATTCCACGGCACAATGATCAGGTTGGAATCTCTCTCTTCACAATAATTTGAACTGTTTCTCCACGTGTTTTGCTCAGTGGAAATCCAAAGACATGTCTTCTTGAAGAGGACCCATCCTTCAGGGCAGAACTCTGAAACAGAAATGAAGGAAGCGTCAGTTAGTGAGGTTCTGAACTAGACGTAGAAGAGTTGTCCTTGGTGGAGAATTTCAGGAGGTGTCTGAGTCTCTTAAAAAGGAGTGGTGTCATATAAAAAGGTGTGGATAGAATGAAGAGCTTTTGCTTGCTACTGGGTTTTAATGTCTTGTAATGGTGATGGGGCTGCCCTTGTCTAGTCAGGGGTTAAGAATGGAAGAAGCTTCAGATGAGGTGCTACTTGGGCATCTCAGGGTTGGCATAAAAATGCAATGGGTTTAGGACCCCCTGTGTGGCATGGGCACAAGGTCATGTCACTTATGCTTTTTTGTGCACATTTCCTAGGCAGGGAATCTGGTTAATCTGGAGAAATTGTTATATCAGACAGAAGGCCAGCCATGTGCACTGCACTTGGCACTTTCTATTTATTTTTTTCACTGCATCAGCATGTGTGATTTTATTTTTTTATTTTTTTACTCCACAGAGATGGGTTGCTAGAGGCCTTCTCTGTTGTTGTGGGGAGGATTTTTGGCTTTTACAAGCCTTTTTTCTCTCCCCAACTTGGTACTTGGTGGGCCGGCTTTGACTGGTTCCTAGGGATTGGAGTCCACTTGGCTTTGACTATGGCACTGGCTTTAGCACTAGAGTGCCTTGCCACTGTCAGGAGCCCTGCCCCCCAGGGTGTTCAAAGAATTAAGGTATTCCTTTTTGGAGGAGAAATGGACCTTTGGGTAATAGAGAAAACTCAGGTAGCTAACAGGCTTGGATAAATACCTAGAAATAGAATCAGAAGAGAGTAATGGCAGAAAATGACCAAGTAGCCCAAGGCTGTCCCTTCTTCTAACTTTTTTTTTAAAGCTTTTCTTTTTTTACTTTTTTTTGTCAAAATAAAGAGCTAAGGTGATCTCAAGCATGTTGAAATTGACTTAAAGTGACAAATCCCAACAATACCTATCTCTCGCTGGTCCATCCCTAATCTTGTGTGCTTCGATACTTCCTCTGTTGTCGGTCTACTGGTTGTAGCATTTTGATCTTCCTGCTGGCAACTCAGTAGAAGGTTTTTCAGGTCCCTTATTTCTTGTAGTGCCTTTTCCAGTTCCAGACGGGTCTCCTTCAGCTCAGTCTTGGTAGTTGACATCTCTCTTCTCAATGGTTCCAGGAACTCTTTTTCACCCCTGGGAGTCTCAGTCACATTGCTCTCCAATATGTGGTAGAATGCCTCTGGTTGCTTGTGATTGCTGGACAGCGGGATGTCTGCATGATATAGCACAGACAGGTAATTAAGGAAATATCCTATACTGCCAAAAGCTTGTCACCACTTGACCAAAACAGCTATTATGGACACAAAAGCATGTGGAGATAGATCCAGCATTTTGAGTTCAGGTGTTGCCAGTGAAGGTGTAACCTACCTGGTGGTGGAGCCTGAACTGTTGAGGAAGGTCTTACAGACCTGGCTCTGGAGTCCCTGGTAAGTTGACAGGGAACTCTGAGAGTGGCATGAGTGTCTGGTAAATCTTCCCCTGGCAGGTGCTGGTGTGCATCTGGAATGCACGGATGACAGGACCAGACATGCTAGTGAAAGGACTGGAGCCAGAGAAGAGTACAGGAAGGCAGGTGCAAGTGCAGGATAGGCAAAAGACAAAGTTAGATGGTTCAGGTCAGCAACTAACGAGCAGATCAGGTTCAAGCGGCAGGCAGGAGGGTAGTCAGGAGTCAGGCCAAGGTCAGTAACAACAACACTGAACAGCAGATTATCGCTATAATGTGCTGGAGGTCAGGTGTCTCCAGTGAAGGGAACTGTTAATACTACACCATACAAAGACACTGTAGACAATTGTCAGCCTTGTGGTAACTTTTTTGTACCAGCATGAGTATGCCCCTGTGTACAAAGCCAGCTTCATAAAGCATGGTGTGACCAGTTTGGTGTGGAGGAACTCGAGTGTTCCCTGGTAAGTTGACAGGGAACTCTGAGAGTGGCATGAGTGCCTGGTAAGTCTTCCCCTGGCAGGTGCTGGTGTGCATCTGGAATGCACGGATGACAGTACCAGACATGCTAGTGGAAGGACTGGAGCCAGAGAAGAGTACAGGAAGGCAGGTGCAAGTGCAGTATAGGCAAAAGACAAAGTTAGATGGTTCAGGTCAGCAACTAACGAGCAGATCAGGTTCAAGCGGCAGGCAGGAGGGTAGTCAGGAGTCAGGCCAAGGTCAGTAACAACAACACTGAACAGCAGATTATCGCTATAATGTGCTGGAGGTCAGGTGTCTCCAGTGAAGGGAACTGTTAATACTACATAGTTACATAGTAGGTGAGGTTGAAAAAAGACACAAGTCCATCAAATCCAACCTATGTGTGTGATTATGTGTCAGTATTACATTACATATCCCTGTATATTGCGGTCATTCAGGTGATTATCTAATAGTTTCTTGAAGCTATCAATGCTCCCCGCTGAGACCACCGCCTGTGGAAGGGAATTCCACATCCTTGCCGCTCTTACAGTAAAGAACCCTCTACGTAGTTTAAGGTTAAACCTCTTTTCTTCTAATTGTAATGAGTGGCCACGAGTCTTATTAAACTCTCTTCTGCGAAAAAGTTTTATCCCTATTGTGGGGTCACCAGTACAGTATTTGTAAATTGAAATCATATCCCCTCTCAAGCGTCTCTTCTCCAGAGAGAATAAGTTCAGTGCTCGCAACCTTTCCTCATAACTAAGATCCTCCAGACCCTTTATTAGCTTTGTTGCCCTTCTTTGTACTCGCTCCTTTTCCAGTACGTCCCTCCTGAGGACTGGTGCCCAGAACTGGACAGCATACTCCAGGTGCGGGCGGACCAGAGTCTTGTAGAGCGGGAGAATTATCGTTTTATCTCTGCAGTTGATCCCCCTTTTAATGCATGCCAATATTCTGTTTGCTTTATTAGCAGCAGCTTGGCATTGCATGCCATTGCTGAGCCTATCATCCACTAGGACCCCCAAGTCCTTTTCCATCCTAGATTCCCCCAGAGGTTCTCCCCCCAGTGTATAGATTGCATTCATATTTTTGACACCCAAATGCATTATTTTACATTTTTCTACATTGAACCTCATTTGCCATGTAGTCACCCACCCCATTAATTTGTTCAGGTCTTTTTGCAAGATTTCCACATCCTGCGGAGAAGTTATTGCCCTGCTTAGCTTAGTATCGTCTGCAAATACAGAGATTGAACTGTTTATCCCATCCTCCAGGTCGTTTATGAACAAATTAAATAGGATTGGTCCCAGCACAGAAACCTGGGGGACCCCACTACCCACCCCTGACCATTCTGAGTACTCCCCATTTATCACCACCCTCTGAACACGCCCTTGTAGCCAGCTTTCAATCCATGTACTCACCCTATGGTCCATGCCAACGCACCTTATTTTGTACAGTAAACGTTTATGGGGAACTGTGTCAAATGCTTTTGCAAAATCCAGATACACCACGTCTACGGGCCTTCCTTTATCTAGATGGCAACTCACCTCCTCATAGAAGGTTAATAGATTGGTTTGGCAAGAACGATTCTTCATGAATCCATGCTGATTACTGCTAATGATATCATTCTTATTACTAAAATCTTGTATATAGTCCCTTATCATCCCCTCCAAGAGTTTACATACTATTGATGTTAGGCTAACTGGTCTGTAATTCCCAGGGATGTTTTTTGGGCCCTTTTTAAATATTAGTGCTACATTGGCTTTTCTCCAATCAGCTGGTACCATTCCAGTCAATAGACTGTCTGTAAAAATTAGGAACAACGGTCTGGCAATCACCTGACTGAGTTCCCTAAGTACCCTCGGATGCAAGCCATCTGGTCCCGGTGATTTATTAATGTTAAGTTTCTCAAGTCTAATTTTAATTCCGTCCTCTGTTAACCATGTAGGTGCTTCCTGTGTTGTGTCATGAGGATAAACACTGCAGTTTTGGTTACTGAAGCCCCCCGATTCACTCGTGAAGACTGAGGAGAAGAATAAATTCAATACCTCTGCCATCTCCCCATCCTTTGTAACCAGATGTCCTTCCTCATTCTTTATGGGGCCAATATGGTCTGTCCTCCCTTTTTTACTGTTTACATACTTAAAGAATTTCTTGGGATTTTTTTTGCTCTCCTCCGCTATGTGTCTTTCATGTTCTATCTTAGCCATCCTAATTGCACCCTTACATTTCTTATTGCATTCTTTATAAATTCTGAATGCTGTGGATGATCCCTCAACCTTGTATTTTTGAAGGCCTTCTCCTTTGCTTTTATATGCATTTTTACATTGGAGTTAAGCCATCCAGGATGTTTGTTCGCTCTTTTAAATTTATTACCCAATGGGATACATTGGCTAATGCCCTTATTTAATATGCTCTTAAAGCAAACCCATCTCTCCTCTGTATTCTTTGTTCCTAATATTTTATCCCAATTTATGCCTTTTAGCAAGGTTTGTAGTTTAGGGAAGTTGGCTCTTTTGAAATTCAGTGTCTTTGTGTTCCTTTCATGTCTCCTATTTGTGTGATTTATACTGAAACTAATTGACCTGTGATCGCTGTTACCTAAATTGCCCCGTATTTCCACATCTGTTATCAGGTCTGTATTGTTGGTAATCAGTAGATCTAGTAATGTTTTATTTCTAGTTGGTGCGTCTACCATCTGACCCATAAAATTGTCCTGCAAGACATTAAGGAACTGGCGAGCCTTAAATTAATGCGCGGTTCCCTCCGCCCAGTCTATGTCTGGATAATTAAAATCCCCCATTATGATAACACTTCCCATCCTTGCTGCTAATCCAATTTGTGATAGGAGATCCGTCTCCACTTCCTCCCTCAGGTTAGGGGGCCTATAGCATGCTCCCAGTATTATTTTCCCCTTAGCTTCATCCCTTTGGAGCTCTACCCATACATCATACAAAGACACTGTAGACAATTGTCAGCCTTGTGGTAACTTTTCTGTACCAGCATGAGTATGCCCCTGTGTACAAAGCCAGCTTCATAAAGCATGGTGTGACCAGTTTGGTGTGGAGGAACTCGAGTGTTCTGCACAGAGCCCTGACCTCAACCCTACTGATCACATTTGGGATAAATTGGAATGAGCCAGGTCTCCTAATGCCGCGTACACACGATCGCACATTGATCGGACTTTCCGACAACAAAATCCATGGATTTTTTCCAACGGATGTTAGCTCAAACTTGTCTTGCATACACACGGTCACACAAAGTTGTCGTAAATTCCAAACGTCAAGAACGCGGTGACGTACAACATGTACGATGAGCCAAGACAAATGAAGTTCAATAGCCAGTGCGGCTCTTCTGCTTGAGCATGCATGGAACTTTGTGCATCGGAATTGTGTACACACGATTGGTATTTCCGACAATCCAGATCTCAAATTTTGTGTGACGAGAATTCCGATGGAAAATGTCTGATGTAGCCTGCACACGGTCGGAATTTCCGACAACAAGCTCCTATCGAACATTTTCCGTCCATTTTCCGACCGTGTGTACGGGGCATTACACAACATTTTCATAAAGACGTGGTTTGGTTATCTTGGTGTGGAGGACCTTGAGTGTCTTACACAAAGCCCTGACCTCAACTGTACTAAACACCTTTGGACTTCAACCCTACTGGTGTGTACCCTACTGGTGTGAAGGAACTTGAGTGTCCTGCATGGAGCCCTGACCTCAGCCCTACTGAACATCTCTTGACCTCAACACTACTAGTGTGGAGGAACTTGAGCGTCCTGCACAGGGCCCTGACCCCAACCTTACTGAGCACCTATAGAGAGCCAGGCCTTCTCATCCATCATCAGTACCTGACCTCACAAATGAGCACATAGACCTTCAAAATGTTGTGGCTAGTCTTCTTAGAAGAGAGGAGGATGTCATAGCAACAAAGGGTGAGGGACTCTATATTGATGCCTATGGTTTGGAGTGGGATGACAAACAAGCTTATATAAAGGTGATAGTCAGGTATTCACATATTTTTGGCCATATACAGTATTTTAATAATTTAAAGCAATATAAAGTCCACAATCGTTATGTAAATACATAACTTTGTTGGAAGAGAAAATCATTAGTGCTTCCAGAATGAACATTTATACAAGAGAATTGGGGAATGGACACCATGCAAATGTCTGTTCCACCTGAGACCCTCTTTGTCCTGCAGATTTACTCAAAGAGCAAGAAGAAAATATAGCTGACCTATACAGACTACTAATCCGAAGAAGCTTCTTCATCTCCGGCAAGTGCCAGGAACACACCTCAGCGTGTATATCCACGGGGGATATCAGCCCCCATCATCCAATCACAATGAAATGTGTCAAGGTGGATGTCAATTGTCCAAGAACATGACAGGAGGTGTGAAGGTTTTCCAAAACACCCTGATCTAATTTACTGTATATAATCCAACCGGATGGTTTTGTAGACTTTCATACCTGCCATCATGTTCTTCGAAATTAACATCTACTGAACACATTGCAGGACATTAGGGGGGGTGGATTAAAGATTAACTCCAGTCAGAAGTAAAAAAATAGCAGTGTGCACCCTTTGTCACTGATAGTAAGGTTTCAATACTTGCTGAGTCCTGGGAGCCTTAAATTAGTCCAGCCTTTCTCAGGCTTTTTAACACTGAAAAGCCCTTGAAATAGCTTTTCGGTCTATGGGAACCTCTTCTATAATTACCGTATCTACAAATCACTGTACATTAGTGTGACAGTCAGTTTGAAGAATGTTCCTTACAATGGTGATCAGTGGGCAGAATGTTCCTTACGTTGGTGATCAGTGGGAAGAATGTTCCTTTCAATGGTGATCAGTGGGAAGAATGTTCCTTACATTGGTGATCAGTGAGAAGAATGTTCCTTACATTGGTGGTCAGTGGGAAGAATGTCCCTTACATTGGTGATCAGTGGGAAGAATGTTCCTTACAATGGTGGTCAGTGGGAAGAATGTTCCTTACATTGGTGATCAGTGAGAAGAATGTTCCTTACATTGGGGGTCAGTGGGAAGAATGTCCCTTACATTGGTGATCAGTGAGAAGAATGTTCCTTACATTGGTGATCAGTGGGAAGAATGTTCCTTACATTGGTGATCAGTGAGAAGAATGTTCCTTACATTGGTGATCAGTGGGAAGAATGTTCCTTACATTGGTGATCAGTGAGAAGAACGTTCCTTACATTGGTGATCAGTGAGAAGAATGTTCCTTACATTGGTGATCAGTGAGAAGAATGTTCCTTACATTGGTGATCAGTGAGAAGAATGTTCCTTACATTGGTGATCAGTGAGAAGAATGTTCCTTACATTGGTGATCAGTGGGAAGAATGTTCCTTACATTGGTGATCAGTGAGAAGAATGTTCCTTACATTGGTGATCAGTGAGAAGAATGTTCCTTACATTGGTGATCAGTGGGAAGAATCTTCCTTACATTGGTGATCAGTGAGAATAATGTTCCTTACATTGGTGATCAGTGAGAAGAATGTTCCTTACATTGGTGGTCAGTGAAAAGAATGTTCCCTATGTAGCTTCAGTGGACTACAGTTACATTATTATGCAGACAACCCCGTTATTCTTCATCTATTGTGGTTTCCCTCTAGTGCTGGGCGCCAGTAACTGTCGTCATATCTCTGGGCTCAAACAAAAGGATTGTGAGACGAGTAGTCTTTCAGTTTGGCAATTCCATTGTGTGATATTACACCTGGACTACAAATCTCAGGGATCCTTGGTACAACATGAGGAGATCTCTGGGAGGAACTAACTCCTGTTTGTCAGACATCCACCATGCTCCAACCCATCCTATCAACACCATGCTTGTCCATACTCAGCAGCTGCGGGTTCTTGCTGTTCGCCTTCCAAAAGGATGTCTATTCCAGGGTCGCTGTCCTTGAGGCGTCTATCCAGTCCGGTCGCTGGTGAGAGGGCAATCGCCAATCATTTACAATCCTTCTTTGGTCACTTGACTTGAACATTGTGTGCAGACACCTTACCTTGGAAACACTTAACTTAATTTCTATAGAACACTGTACATAGACACCTTTACCTACAACCTGTTCAAGGAGTATTATCTGCTTAAGCCATTCTACTTGCCTTCACATCACTGAGCCTTATTGGATATAATCGAATAAATTCCAACTGCCGGTGAAGACTATCAGGGCTGCATCTTGGACATTGATGTTGTTACGATTTAAAAGGCCCATAGCCTATCCCTGTTCTGTCTGGTCTCTCATTAGGATATAAAGGTTGAATAGGGTGGCCTGGCGTCCCCTCTTTAGTGTGGTGACCATCTGCTCCAGATGGTATTTCATTGTACATATGTATATTGAACTGTTGAACTGTTTCTGAGTCTTGTTTGGGGAGTTTCTCTCCCAAGTTTGGGCTGTTATCCAAAACTCGGTTGATAAACTACCTCCGATATATATGTGTATATATATATATATATATACCTCTCTGTTTACTCCAGTAAAGCTGAGATAATATAAAAAAAAATTGACTTGTGTAGCACCCTCTACCAATAGGTAGTCGCTAGTAATGTTTTTTTTACTAGGAACTGTCAGTACAGGCAAATTTAGGCAGGCCTATGCTGCGAACTAGGCCTGTCTGTTTTTTAATCTGGGGGCTGGGAGTGGTCAGAGTAGCAGTGGGTGTGACCACCTGTGCTTCAGTTCTGAGGCGTCTCCCCTGTTTCTGGAAGAAGGGCTGGGCCTAGAACTGGAGTGGCAGGCATCTCATGTAGGAGCCCTGACCAATCCTGATGTGGTATTGGCAGGGGGCGAGCCTCCTATATAAGCTGAGGTAACATGCCACTGGGGGAGATGTCAACTGAGTGAAGTGGAGAATTAAATACTAGGCAGCAGCAGGAGGGAATCCCCATCTGGGGGGGGTGCACTGGTCGCAGGAGGAGGCCCGGGGAGAGCTGTGAGGGAACTTTGCCTCTACACGGTCATTGGAAATGTCTTTTTCAGTACACAATGATTGATAAAGAACTGCTGGAGCAGAAGGGCAGGTGAAGCTGTCGGAACATATGGTCCAGTCAAGTTCTCCATCAAGGACTTAGGGCAGTGAAAGAGCTGTGAGTGTACCACAGTGGAGAGCTGGATGTGCCATGAAGTCTGTGAGGGAACTTTGCTTTTACACGGTCATTAGCAAAGTCTTCATCATTTACACAGTGAATGATGAGGAGTCCTGGATCAGAGGAGAGACTGTGGGGATCCGTGTCAAATGGATGTGGCCTGAGGGCACAGGATTTGTAAGTTGGGCTGGCTGGGAACAGTAGTCCACCATCCATAAGAATGCTTTTAAACTACTAGGCATTTGGGGAGAGGTACTGCAGGCCTCAGGCCCAGTAGCACGAGCAACCAGAGCCTGCTTAAGGACTAATTTAGAGTGGGTCCTTCTTGCCCTTAGAAGAAGATGTGACATTATTTTACCTCATAACTAAGAAGTTTGTGCAGGAGGAAAGAAGTTTGTGCAGGAGGAGGAGAAGTTCTGGGAACATCACTTTTACACAGCCAAAAGTGATGTCTCCATCCTTTACATGGTGAGGGATGGGAACTCTTGGAAGGAATAGTCTGCTGGATTTAAGCAGTGGAGGAGCAACAATCTGCATGGAAATGCAGGAGGAAATTCATACTTACTAAAAATGCACATCAACTCTTCTGGCTCTAACTACGTGCTAGTGTGAAAGACCTTTAGAATATGATGGCAATTAATCAATCCTATGGGCATCCCGTATACCCCTTTCCCCAACCAAGTTGTACCCCCCAATAAAGCAACAAGAACAAAACCAGCAAAACACTGTTCCTTGTCTCTGCAAGTGATGTATGAATTTGGTGGATCACTAGTTACTACATTTGTGTGAAGTGTTATTTAAAGGTGCTTGCAAAAGATGTCTTAACCCAGAGTGTCAGGTGGGTTGGAATGTTCACAGGGTCAGGGCGACACAGACGAACAGGTAAATCCAAGCAGCCCTCAAGGGGGCCGTGCTACACTTACATTGGTGGTCAGTGGGAAGAATGCTCATTTGTTGGTCAGTGGTATAAATTTTCCTTACGTTGTGGTCAATGGGCAGAATCCCCCTCACATTGGTGGTCAGAATCCTTTCCTCACAGATAGCTAAATAGATGATTGGTGTCAGTGGGAACGTATCTGAATGGAAGAAATTGTTTTTTGTCAAGGGACCCCGAAGAACCTCTGGAGGAATCCTGGTTGGAAAAGTCTAAAGTAGAGAAATACCTTATTCCCACAGCAGTCCAAACTCTCCAATACTTGATGTTTGAGAGGCTACAGGCAGACATGTGGAAAAGAGGAACGGTTTCATGAGACTTTGGTGAACAAGTGATAAGGTGGTGCTCAGCTTTAAACCTCCCCTAGATTAAGGGATCAATTAATCCTTGCTATCTGGGTGAAAGGGGGAGGGGGCATGCTACCATTTGTTACTACTGGCTAAGGTTAAGCTTTAAAGCTGAGAAAAGTTAAAAACAGCATGACAGTATAGAAGAGTTACTTTACTTAACAGTCTTTCCACCAGTGACTCTGATCTTCATTGTCTTTAGAGTTACACCACTGAAGAACCTTTAGTACCCCAAGCATTTTCTGAAACATTTTATGACAACTCCTCTATGACATGCTGTGGTTCCACCTGCTGGGCAATATGCCCCTACTTTATTCCCGCAGGGCTGTAGTTATGTAGCTGCCAGTGGGTAGGAGCACAGCACACAGCAGGGAATGCAGACATCTGACACTTCCAGAAGTTTATTGGATGCTGAAGATCCATTGTTTGGTGAAGCTCTGAAATAGTGAAGTTTGAGCCCCCAGAGGAAGAACTTTAGGTGTGGCTATAATTCTTTGAATATGTTTCCAGTATGGTGGTTATACAAACTGGAGTATGTTCCTAGTATGATTGCTATAAATACTTGTACGATATATGCTCTAGTTATGATGTGCATAAATACTGAATGTTGGGTATAAATATATTTGGGTATGCATCCAGCAGGGTGGGTATAAATACTAGGTATGGTGGGTATAAATACTGGGGTATGTTCTCTGTATGGTAGGTATAAATACCGGGGTATGTTCTCAGTATGGTGGGTATGAATACTGGAGTATGTTCCCGGTGTGGTGGGCATAATTTCCTTACACTCATCTGAAGTAGGAAAGCCACTTGGATATGCAATGAAATGTCTTCAACAATAAAGGACAAGTCCAGTGGAATTATATTCATATTATTATTATTATATTAATATTACTGGATACAGAACCATCACTGACGTTCTGGGCTCCTTCCCCAGGAAGATGGCATAAAAAGGAAAGGAGGAGAATTAGAAGGGACAGATGAGAAAGAGAAGCCTTGGTGTTTCCCAATATGTGGTAGGAAAAGTGCCACAATGGTTACTTCTTGGCTGGCTTTATTGAGTCACAGTGGACCTTCAGGGCATGGAGAGAGCATAGTAGACTGCAGTAAACTGAATGCTGGCTGGCAACCCCCTGTACAGATAATGAGCTCCTGTTGTGTTGAGCACATACCTAGAGGCTGGGATGTGTTATGATGTTTACACTTCAGCAAAGCATTGAAAAGCAAGTTCTGACTGGACGTTCATTATTTTAGAAGAAACAATGGAACTGCATTACCTGATACAAGAGGGTTTTGAAACCTATGGTAGGGCCTTGGGCTTACTGTATCTGAACAATGACAAGATGGTGGACTCTTCCCTACAGGTAGGAGAGTCAACAACTCCAATTCCCTTGTGTTTTACAAGGTTGTAGTCACTACTTCTGATGACCTGTAAGGGACCTGCTAACAAATGGGTAAGGAGTTCCATATGGCCCATTTTCTGGATCTGACATCACCTGTAACATGGCAGTGCAGCTTGGTAGTTATGTGAGCAGAGTTCACCCTTCTACCCTTCTTCAGATGCCCACCCAAAACCCAGTACTTCAGATGCCCATCAAAACTATACACCCAACATGTCACCATACAGAAAATTTTACACATTACTCACATCTCACAATGAGGACAATGATAACTGTAACCAAAACAAGGCACAACAGTAGACAGATCGTAGTACGGTAAGAAAGCCACTTCTGGATGCCTAGAACACAGACATAACAACATTATTTGAAAAGCAAAGGAATAAGGATGCAGATAACTGAATTAGCCGGTGAAGTCACATATCTCAGAGGATTAAGTGTTGTTTCTTACAGTAAGATATCCATTCGGCCCCCAACAACCAAGCATATAAGCCTGAATGTCCTACCTGTGTATGGCTTCCAATCCCACTCCAGGTGAATTGGTAAAACAGACCACAAAGCTAAATCTCTACTAGCTTCTCCCAGGTTAATCATGAGGGTGGAAAAGGCCACTCTGTGTGGAGTCCACCTGGGGCACAAGGCCCCCTATATAGTGGTTGGACTTTCTTGATGTGGAAATCTTTTAAAAGCTGAAGTCCAGTCAAATTTGAAATAAACTGTAGCTATATTCAGTTGTTTTATTTAGAAATAATTACATTTATTTTTACAGCTGACGCAGATACTGTGACGACATACTGATCCTCCTTCCACCATAATGCGCACTCATCTTCCTTCCACCAAGGGTGAGCACTAATCCCACCTTCCACCATAGTGTACAATCATCCCCTTTCCACCATAATGCATCTCTTGTCCAATAGGGGTGTACACCCATCTCCGGTCCAACACCGATGAACACACATTTCTCTTCCACCATAGTTTACTCCTGTGTCCCGTCCACCATGGATTTATACTCATCCTCCTTCTACCATAATGCACATTCATCCTCTTTCCACCTTTGGGGTACACTCCTCTCCTTTTTACCATAATGTACACTCATATTATTTCCACCATAATGTACGGTCATTTCTTTGCATCATGCATGTACACTCAACTCCCATACATCATGCATGTACACTCATCTACCTTATATCTTGAGTGTATTCCTATCTCTCTTCCACCATGGATGTACATTCACTAAGCTGCACCATGGGGGTACATTAACCTCCCTTCTACTATAATAAACACTCATCTCCCTTCCACTATAATCTACACTCATCTCTCTTCCACCATGGATATACACTCAACTCCCATCCACCATGAGTGTACACTCATTTCCCTTCTACTATAATAAACACTAATCTCCAATCCACTATGATGTACACTTGTCTCCCTTCCACTATAACATGCACTCATCTCTATTCCACCATATTTTATACTTATTTTTATTCCACAATAATGTACACTCAGCAACTTCCAATCTCCTTTCCACCATGAGTGTACACTGCCCATTACACCTTGGATGTACACTCATCTCCTTCTATTATAATAAACACTCATATCCCTTCCATTACAATGTACACTTATCTCCATTCCACCATATTTTATACTTATTTTGATTCCACCATAATGTACACTCATAATCTTCCACCATGTCTGTACACTCATCTCCTTTCCACCATGAGTGTACACTAATCTCCTTTCTACTATAATAAAAACCCATCTCCCTTCCACTATAAAGTACACTCATCTCCCTTCCACCATAACATACACTCATCTATGTTACACCATAATGTACACTCATTCCTCTTCCACCATTGATGTACACTCATCTCCCTTCCACCATGTATGTACATGCATCTCCCTTCCACTATAAAGTACACTTATCTCCCTTCCACCATAACATACTGTACATTCATCTATGTTACACCATAATGTACACTCATCTCCTTTCCACCATGAGTGTACACTGCACCTTCCAGCTTGGATGTACACTCATCTCCTTCTATTATAATAAACAATCATCTCCCTTCCACTACAATATACACTCAGGGCTTTTTTAATAGGTGCGGGAACTCAACCATGACCCCCCCCCCCCCCACACACACACACTCACACCTTTCAATGTGGGAGGGTTTTAAAGGGGAATTATGTACAGAGTGCAGAGTTTTGGGGGGTTACACAGAGAGTGCTGAGTTCAGGGGTGCGCTATGTACATAGTGCAGAGTTCAGGGGTGCGCTATGTACATAGTGCAGAGTTCAGGGGTGTGCTATGTACATAGTGCAGAGTTCAGGGGTGCGCTATGTACATAGTGCAGAGTTCAGGGGTGTGCTATGTACATAGTGCAGAGTTCTGGGGGGTTACACAGAGAGTGCCGAGTTCAGGGGTGCGCTATGTACATAGTGCAGAGTTCAGGGGTGCGCTATGTACATAGTGCAGAGTTCAGGGGTGCGCTATGTACATAGTGCAGAGTTCAGGGGTGCGCTATGTACATAGTGCAGAGTTCAGGGTTGCGCTGAATATATAGTGCAAAGTTCAGGGGTGCGCTATGTACATAGTGCAGAGTTCAGGGGTGCGCTATGTACATAGTGCAGAGTTCAGGGGTGCACTATGTACATAGTGCAGAGTTCAAGGGTGCGCTATGTACATAGTGCAGAGTTCAGGGGTGCGCTGAATATATAGTGCAGAGTTCAGGGGTGCACTACACACATAGTGCAGAGTTCAGTCTTCTTCCACAACTGCTTACCTCTGCATACCCATCTACATTTCACTTTCACTTCTCTTCTGCTGACCTTGCCGTGCAATCCCCCCACTGCCCCCACCCCATGTCCCCACCCCCTTAAATGCTCCACCATCTTCCCCATGTCTTACTTTTGTTGCTGTATTCAGCTGGTGTGTTGGCATCTGCTTTGCACCCCAGGAACCTGCATCTCCCTTGTCCCCATCCTGCACTCAGTGGGAGCCGCTCAGGAGATCAGATCTGTGGGAGCCATTGGGAGACAAGCGGTCACTTGTAAACACAGAAGCTGAACTTCAGTGTTTACAAGTGACAGTGGTGAGCAGGGAGCGGAGGGCCTGAGTCAGAGGTGGTGGAACTGAGTTCCACCAAGTTCCAGCTGAAAAAAAGCCCTGTGTACACTCATCAACTTCAACCATAAGTGTACACTAATCTCCCTTCTACTATAATAAACACTCTTCTCCCTTCCAATATAATGTACACTCCTCTGCCTTCCACCATGTTGCACACTCATCTACCTTCCACCATGGGAGCTCACTCTTTTCCCATCCTCCATGAGTGCACACTGCCCCTTCCACCACGGGTGTGTGATCATCCCCCATGTATCCTAATGCACACTCATCTCCCATCCACCATAATGTACTGTACATCCCCATTCTGCCATAATGTACACTTATCCCTGCCTAGATGTACACTCTTCTTCTTTGCCCCCTGAAGTTGTGCACTCATCTCTCTACTACTTTGGGTACTCATTTTCCTTCAATCATGGGTCCACACTCAACTCCTGTCCACCATGGGTGTACAGCCATTTCCCTTGTAACCTAATGTACACTCACCCATCTTCTACTATAATGCACACTCATCTCCTTTCACCATGGATGTAAGCTTATCTCCCTTCCATCATGTGTGTATACTCATCTCCCTTCCACTCTAATCTGTGAGGCGTGACAAGTTGATTCCTGGAATGAACTGTAAAAAAAAAAAAAAAAATGTTTGCTTCCCTATACACCAGCGGCTGTTGTCACCTTCAAAGTAGCCCCCTTGTGAGGCGACACACTGTCCCAGCTGACTATGCCACTGCCGGAAACGTTCCTTGAATTTGTTTTCCGGAGCGCTGTGCAGTATATCTGTTGCGCCATGCTGGATGTCCGGAATGTCATTAAATCTGTCTTTTTCAGGCATTTTTACATTTTGGAAACAGCCAAAAGTCACAGAGTGCTAAGTCAGGGGAATAAGGTGGTTGGTTACATTTCGGAATTAATTTCTGGGCCAGGATTTCACCAAAACACTTAACACTTCATGTGCAGGAGAATTGTCGTGGTGGAGAGTCCACTTGTCAGGCCAGTGTTCCCATCTTTTCCTCCAAACACATTTCTGTAACCAATTCATTTTTTTACATTTGCATCTGTTCTTTGCTCTTTTAGTTGCCCACTTCTTGTGTCATCGTAGGCATCTTCACACCCCTCCTTAAACTGCCTATGCCATTCAAAAACACTTTATTTCTTTATGGAACATTCACCGTAAGCCTGTTGTAACAGAGCTAAAGTTTCACTCGCACATTTGACAATTTTCACGCAAAATTTGATGTTAATCTGCTGCTCCAGATTCCTGTCACTCATTTTCCACAGAGCAAAACTCATATGTTATTCCTTCTACTACTCTGTAAAGACTGAGCCAAATGGTCTGCGACCCAGGAGAGTGCAAGCTAGAACCCCCTTAGGTACGAATGGCTGTGTGACTCATCACCATAGGGCGATGCCGTGGGGATTCTGGGAATTAAATTGTCACACCTCGTACACCTATTCCCCCTCTACTTTAATAAACACTCATGCACTTCTACCATGGGTGCTCACCCTCTTCCTAGATGTACACTCATCTTCTTTGCACAATGAATGTACACTCACCACCCTTCCCCCATCAGTGTTCACTCATCACCCCTCCACCGTGGGTGTTCACTCACCACCCTTCCACCATCGGTGTTCACTCTCCACCCTTCGATCATCTGTGTTCACTCATCACCCTTCCACCATGGGTGTACACTCACCACCCTTCCACCATGGGTGTACACTCACCACTCTTCCACCATGGGTGTACACTCACCACCCTTCCATCATGAGTGTACACTCACCACCCTTCCACCATGGGTGTACACTCACCACCCTTCCACCATGGGTATTCACTCACTACCCTTCCACCATGGTGTTCACTCACTACCCTTCCACCATGGGTGTTCACTCACTACCCTTCCATAATGGGTGTTCACTCACTACGCTCTTACCATATGTGTTCACTCACCACCCTTCCACCATGTGTGCTCACTCATCACCCTTCCACCATGGGTGTTCACTCATCACCCTTCCACCATGGGTGTTCACTCATCACCCTTCCACCATGTGTGCTCACTCATCACCCTTCCACCATGGATGTTCACTTAACACCCTTCCACCATAAGTACCCATTCACCATGGGTGTTTACTCACTACACTTCCACCATGGGTGTTCACTCATCACCCTTCCACCATGGGTGTTCACTCACCACCCTTCCACCATGGGTGTTCACTCACCACCCTTCCACCATGTGTGTTCACTCACCATGCTTCCACCATGGGTGTTCACTCACCACCCTTCCACTATGGGTGTTCACTCATCACCCTTCAACCATGGGTGTTCACTCACCACCCTTCCACCATGGGTGTTCACTCATCACCCATCCACCATGGGTGTTCACTTAACACCCTTCAACCATGTGTGTTCACTCACCACCCTTCCACCATGGGTGTTCACTCACTACCCTTCCACCATGGGTGTTCACTCACTACGCTTTCATCATGTGTGTTCACTCACCACCCTTCCACCATGTGTGCTCACTCATCACCCTTCCACCATGGGTGCTCACTCACTACTAGGGATGAGCTTCGTGTTCGAGTCGAACCCATGTTCGACTCGAACATCGGCTGTTCGCCTGTTCGCCGAATTGCGAACGATATGGGCCGTTCGCGCCAAATTTGTGTGGCGCGTCACGGCCCATAATTCACTGCGGCATCGCAGTGCATTGCTGGCTGATGATTGGCCAAGCATGCACTATGCTTGGCCAATCACAGCGCCGTCAGTAGAGAGAGCTGTAATTGGCCAAAGCCAGGGTGGCTTTGGCCAATTATGGCTCAGGGGATTTAGTACACGCCCCACACTATATAAGGCCGCCTGCACGGCGGCCCTGTGTAGTGTGTGTTCCGGTGTGCTAAGAGATAGAGAGAGAGAGAGACAGTGTCATTTGATTTGAGTTAGATAGATTAGGCAGAACAGTCAGTCAGTTAGCTGCACTTACAGTGTATTGTGTATATATATGCATCCCAGGTGTTGCATATATATATATACACTGTATTCAGTTTAGCTAGATCCGTTCCTGTTATCTTCTATCTAGACTATTTACATTTAGTGCAGTGCATCCTGCTCACAGTGTTCAGCTAGATCCGTTCCTGTTATTTACATTTAGTGCAGTGCGTCCTGCTCACAGTGTTCAGCTAGATCCATTCCTGCTATTTACATTTAGTGCAGTGCGTCCTGCTCACAGTGTTCAGCTAGATCCGTTCCTGCTATTTACATTTAGTGCAGTGCATCCTGCTCACAGTGTTCAGCTAGATCCATTCCTGCTATTTACATTTAGTGCAGTGCGTCCTGCTCACAGTGTTCAGCTAGATCCGTTCCTGCTATTTACATTTAGTGCAGTGCGTCCTGCTCACAGTGTTCAGCTAGATCCGTTCCTGCTATTTACATTTAGTGCAGTGCGTCCTGCTCACAGTGTTCAGCTAGATCCGTTCCTGCCATTTACATTTAGTGCAGTGCGTCCTGCTCACAGTGTTCAGCTAGATCCGTTCCTGCCATTTACATTTAGTGCAGTGCGTCCTGCTCACAGTGTTCAGCTAGATCCGTTCCTGTTATCTTCTAGACTATTTACATTTAGTGCAGTGCGTCCTGCTCACAGTGTTCAGCTAGATCCGTTCCTGCTATTTACATTTAGTGCAGTGCGTCCTGCTCACAGTGTTCAGCTAGATCCGTTCCTGTTATCTTCTAGACTATTTACATTTAGTGCAGTGCGTCCTGCTCACAGTGTTCAGCTAGATCCGTTCCTGCTATTTACATTTAGTGCAGTGCATCCTGCTCACAGTGTTCAGCTAGATCCGTTCCTGCCATTTACATTTAGTGCAGTGCGTCCTGCTCACAGTGTTCAGCTAGATCCGTTCCTGCTATTTACATTTAGTGCAGTGCGTCCTGCTCACAGTGTTCAGCTAGATCCGTTCCTGTTATCTTCCTACTGACAGGCAGGCTTGTCTGGTTACAGTATATAAAGCTACCTGAAGAAAATTACAGGTGTTCTATCCCAGCTTAGTGCAGCTACAGGCCATTAGTATGTCTGGAAGGCCAAGAAGGAGAGGCAGACAGTCACAAGCCAATAAGAGAGGGCAAGCAGGCTCTGTGTCTAGTGCTGGTCGTGGAGACGGTGCATCCTCATCAGCACGTGGCCATGGGACACGCTTGGCCTTTTTTTCGGCAGCTGGCCGTGTTGAGCCGCAACATGCGGAAGACTTGGTCGAGTGGATGACCAAGCCGTCCTCATCCTCCTCATCCTCTCTCACCCATGCCCAGGGTGCTTTGTCTGGCAAAGCAGCGGCCTCTTCCCTCAGCTCAATGTCATCAGTGACTCCTTCCCTAGCTCCACCATGTCCTCATGAGGATTCCCTCGAACTGTTTGACCACAGTGTTGGGTACATGCTCCAGGAGGATGCCCAGCGTTTGGAAGGCTCTGATGATGATACTGAGCTCGATGAAGGCAGTAACATGAGCACGGACAGAGGGGGTGCCCAAGAAGGACAGCAATCTGGCAGTCATGCTCCCCCTGCTGCAGCATACTGCCAGGTTTGCTCCAGTGATGAGGAGGGAGGGGATGATGAGGTCACTGACTCAACGTGGGTGCCTGATAGGAGAGAGGAGGAGGAGGAGGAGGAGGCGGCACATCACCAATGAGGCAGGATGCCCTCCAGGGGCCAGCCTAAGGGCAGCACATTGACTGCATCACACCCCAAAGCTCCACATGTGCAGGGCGCTGCAGTCTCTGCGCGTTATTCAAAAAGTTCTTTGGTGTGGGCCTTTTTTGAGACGAGTGCATCAGATCGCACCGCTGCTATTTGCAACATATGTCTCAAGCGTATCTCGCGTGGCCAAAACATCTCCCGCTTGGGTACCACATGCTTGACCAGACATATGTTGACCTGCCATGCAGTTCGTTGGCAAGCGTATCTAAAAGACCCACACCAAAGAACAAAGAGGATCTCTCCTTGCTCCTCATCAGCTGAGATTTCCAACCCCACTAGACCTTCAGTCCTCTCTGAGACCTGCAGTGAGAGGAATGAAGGTGTAGAATTAGGTGTGTCACAGCCAAGTACTTGTGGGCAATCTGCTTTTGGTACACCGACGTCAGATTGTACCAGGCAAATTTCCCTGCCCCAGCTGCTGCACCGCCGAAAGAAGTTTGCTCCCAACCATCCACATGCCCAGCGGTTGAATGCTAGCTTGGCAAAATTGCTAGCACTTCAACTGCTGCCTTTTCAGTTGGTAGACTCTGCCCCCTTCCATGAGTTTGTGGAATGTGCGGTTCCTCAGTGGCAGGTACCCAAACGCCACTTTTTCTCACGGAAGGCGATTCCGGCTCTCTACCGGCATGTGGAAGGCAATGTCCATGCCTCGCTGGACAGGGCGGTCAGCGGTAAGGTGCATATTACCGCTGACTCATGGTCCAGCAGGCATGGACAGGGACGTTACCTAAGTTTCACGGCGCATTGGGTGACTCTGCTGGCAGCTGGGAAGGATGCAGGACAAGGTGCAGTAGTGTTGGAGGTTGTTCCGCCACCACGCCTCCAAAATGCTGATTGTGACACACCTCTCTCCTCCACCCCCTCCTCTTCTTCTTCCTCCATGGCCTCTTCCTCGGAACCAGCGGTGCTCCGTAGGCGTTCAAGGGGCTACGCAAGTACGCAGGCCAAAAGATGCCATGCGGTGCTTGAGCTGGTGTGCTTGGGGGACAGGAGCCACACAGGGGCAGAGGTTCTGTCAGCTCTGCAGGGGTAGGTTCAGAGGTGGTTGACGCCACGCCAACTTAAGGCAGGAATGGTGGTTTGCGACAATGGCACCAACCTCCTCTCTGCCCTCCGACAGGGACAAATGACCCATGTGCCCTGTTTGGCTCACATCCTTAACTTGGTGGTGCAGCGGTTCTTGGGCAGGTACCCGGGCTTACAGGATGTCCTGAGGCAGGCCAGGAAAGTCTGTGTGCATTTCCGCCGGTCATATAATGCCAGTGCTCGGCTGACGGACCTGCCCAAGAACCGCCTAATCTGTGACATGCCCACCAGGTGGAACTCAACGTTGGCCATGGTGCAGCGGCTGCACACGCAGCAGAGGGCCATCAATGAGTACCTGTGCGACTATGGCACCAGGACAGGGTCAGGGGAGCTTGGTTTTTTTTCCCCACGCCAGTGGGCCATGATCAGGGATGCATGCACTGTCCTGTCACCATTCGAGGAGGCCACGAGGATGGTGAGCACTGACAGTGCATGCATCAGTGACACTGTCCCCCTTGTCCACCTGTTGGAGCACACGCTGCGTGGAATAATGGACAGGGCACTTGAGGCAGAACAGAGGCAGGAAGAGGAGGAATTCCTTAGCTCTCAAGGCCCCCTTTATCCAGACAGTGTTCTTGCGTGCCCGCCGATCACACAGGAAGAGGACGAGGAGGAGGAGGAGGAGGAGGAAGATTGTGTCAGTATGGAGGTGGAGCCTGGCACTCAGCATCAGCAGCAGTCTTTAAGGGATCAGTCCCAAGGAACACATGGACTTGTACGTGGCTGGGAGGAGGTGGCTGCGGACGTTGTTGTCCTTAGTGACCCAGAGGACTCCGGACCGAATGCCTCAGCAAACCTACGCTGCATGGCCTCCCTGATCCTGCAAAGCCTGCGTAAGGATCCTCGTATTCGTGGTATCACAGAGAAGGACCAATACTGGCTGGCAACCCTCCTTGATCCACGTTACAAGGGTAAGGTTGCGGACCTTATCTTGCCATCGCAGAGGGAGCAGAGGATGAAACATCTTCGGGAGGCCTTGCAGAAAGGTCTGTGCAACGCGTTCCCAGAGACTGGGAGGTTACAAACTCCTGTTTCTGGACAACGTGTTGCTGAGGCTTCGGTCAGTCAAAGAAGGAGCGGTGGAGAAGGTGGCCGTCTGACCGATGCGTTCAGACAATTTTTTGGTCCGCAGCCCCAAGGTATGATCGGTTCCAGCAACCATCGCCAGCGTCTGTTTTACATGGTGCAGGAATACCTAGGGGCAAGATCAGACTTGGACACCTTTCCCACCGAAAATCCTCTGGGTTACTGGGTCTTGAGGATGGATCACTGGCCAGAGCTTGCACAGTATGCAATTGAGCTACTGGCCTGTCCTGCATCCAGCGTTCTTTTGGAACGCACATTCAGTGCTGCTGGAGGCGTGGTAACCGATCACAGGGAGCGTCTGTCCACCGACTCGGTCGATCGGCTGACCTTCATAAAAATGAATCGGTCTTGGATCACCACCAGCTACCAAGCACCTGATGCTGATGTAACCGAATAATTTTTTTTGAAATCTCAGATCCCTTCAAAGACTGCCTATGCTGATGCTGAGTGACTATCCCTGAGTAATTATCCTCTTCCTCCTCAATCATCACGCTGATAGCTTGTAAGAACATTTTTGGTTCTGGGCGCCACCACCAGTGCCTAAGGCACAATTTTTCAGCCCCTGTTTAACAGGGGCGTGTAATTACAATTTTTGATGTAATACTTTGCAGCAGGGCTCGTTCCTGCATTCCAACTAGAGTGTCTGTGAGGGGTTGCAGTGTTGTGGCACCAGCACCAGTGCCTAAGGCCCAATTTTTCTGCCCCTGTCTAACAGGGGCATGTAATTACAATTTTTGATGCAATACTTTGCAGCAGGGCTCGTTCCTGCGTTCCAACTAGAGTGTCTGTGAGGGGTTTCAGTGTTGTGGCACCAGCACCAGTGCCTAAGGCCCAATTTTTCAGCCCCTGTCTAACAGGGGCGTGTAATTACCATTTTTGATGCAATACTTTGCAGCAGGGCTCGTTCCTGCGTTCCAACTAGAGTGTCTGTGAGGGGTTGCAGTGTTGTGGCACCAGCACCAGTGCCTAAGGCCTAATTTTTCAGCTCCTGTTCAACAGGGGCATGTAATTACAATTCTTGATCTAATATTTCACAGCAGGGCCCTGTGAGGGCTTACAGTGTTGTGGCCACAGCAACACCTAAGGCCCAAATTTCTGCTGAGTATATAGGGCAGGACCCTACTTTCAAACATCTAACTTACAAACGACTCCTACTTGCAAACGGAAGGAGACAACAGGAAGTGAGATGAAATCTACCCCTAGGAAGGGAAATTCTCTCCTGTAAGAGTTAATATGGGAAAACAATTTCTCCTTTCCACTGATGCTTTCCAATCCTTGTTCCACAAAAAAACCCAAATTTTCAAAAAACATTTTTCATTGGGACAAAAAAGTGAGGTGAAATCTTCTGAAGAGGAGGAAAGACAGCAAAACAAATGTCACAGGGGTGATAACCCTTCCCTATGTTTTCCAAAAAGCTTAGAAAAGATTTTTTGGCTGGAGCTAAACACGTTAAAAATGTTCAAAATTACAAACAGATTCTACTTAACAACAAACCTACAGTCCCTGTCTTGTTTGCACCGCCTGTATACTGCTGTTCAGAGTATATAGGGCCTGGTGGCCCCACACCTTTCCTTATTTTAATTTGGGTGCGGGGTTCCCCTTAATATCCATACAAGACCCAAAGGGCCTGGTAATGGACTGGGGGGTATCCATGCCGTCTCACTGATTTTCATCCATATTGCCATGACCCGACATGACATTAAACCCGCAAGCAGTTTTAAATGAGATTTTTTCCTTTAAAAATGACATTTGGTGCAGGGACTGTTCTAAACACGGGAAACACGCGTCACTTTACAGGCATACTATAGACACCCCCCAGGTACGATATTTAAAGGAATATTTCACTTTTTTTTTTTTTACATTAAGCATCATTAAAATCACTGCTCCCGAAAAAACGGCCGTTTTTAAAAGTTTTTTTTGCATTGATACATGTCCCCTGGGGTAGGACCCGGGTCCCCAAACCCTTTTTAGGACAAGATCATGCAAATTAGCCTTTAAAATTAGCACTTTTGATTTCGAAGGTTCGAGTCCCATAGACGTCAATGGGGTTCTAACGTTCGTGCGAACTTTCGGTCCGTTCGCGGGTTCTGGTGCGAACCGAACCGGGGGGTGTTCGGCTCATCCCTACTCACTACCCTTCCACCATGGGTGTTCACTCACTACGCTTTCATCATGTGTGTTCACTCACCACCCTTCCACCATGTGTGCTCACTCATCACCCTTCCACCATGGGTGCTCACTCATCACCCTTCCACCATGGATGTTCACTTACCACCCTTCCACCATAAGTACCCTTTCACCATGGGTGTTTACTCACTACACTTCCACCATGGGTGTTCACTCATCACCATTCCACCATGGGTGTTCACTCACCACCCTTCCACCATGGGTGTACACTCACCACCCTTCGACCATGGGTGTTCATTTACCACCCTTTCACCATGTGTGTTCACTCACCCCCCTTCCACCATGTGTGTTCACTCACCCCCCTTTCACCATGGGTGCACCCTCACTACCCTTTCTAGGTGTACACTTTTCTACTTTGCACAATGGGTGTACATTTATCTCCCTTCCATGTCATACACTCATCACCCTTCCACCATGGGTGTATACCCATCTCCCTTCCTCCAGGGGTGTATGGTCACAGTAGGAACTGACAGGAGGAACCACAATGCCCAGCAGAGGACACACTGTTTGAAACACCTGGAATTGATGGGTAACTGTGGCACTTGGAGCTCTGCATGAGGATGAAGAATACACTCACCATGACGGACATATAATTAGACCACTTATCATTTCACAGGAGGCTGCTGGTGTAAAGAGCAATTTAAAGCAAATTATTATATTACAAAGTGTAGCACAGATTCCTGACTGCGCTGTCTGTCAGGAGACCCGGGATCACAAGACTGGCTCAAAAGATTTGGAGATTCCTTGTTGGTGAAAACAGTCCTTTATTTGAAGTATATTTAGATCTAATCTTGGAGATATCTTGGATCTCGGAGCGTGGGGGGTATATTACAAAAGCAATGAGTTGGAGAGAAATGAATGCTGAATTTGGGTCTTTGTTGTAGAAGAGGAAGTTCTCTCTCAGTTCCTGTAGATCTGTTCCAGGCCTGACACAGACTTCATTGTAGATGCTTCTTTTGGTCAGGAAAGAGGAAGCTGAGAGTGGACCTCTAACACTGTTATCACAATGGATATTTAATGTCAGCAAACCTATTGGGACACTTTCTGTGGTTGCATTAAACCTCACAAAGAGTTGTAATTAGTGAGAATTTCCTGCATCTGGTAAAGTTTCCCATCCATCGTACTCCAATGTACAGAAGAGAAAACACTGAATATGACTTACACCACATATGGGAAATGTAGGATATGGGACCATTCTGACATAGTTTGCTACTTAGCATGTCACCAATTTCACAACACTGATAGAAAATGGAATCCAATTTTCAACACCGATGATGCAAAAAATGTAAGATGTTAAAGAGAAACTAAACCTGAAATGTAAAAGCCTGCCTGCCGGATAGATATGGATGGTGGAAGGGACTCTGTATGTCTCCTCTGCAATGAAGACTTTCACCCAGTCTGCTCACATTGTGCATTCAAAATGTGTCCATGCTGCACCGCCCATCTTGGATGGCACAAAATATAACCCACATTGGGAGTACATAGATACACCTCTCTTGCCATTACCTGGCTGCCTCTTGTCATTGTGGGAGGTGTATGGTTCCCTCCGGGGGGGCTCCAAACCATCAGTGTTCTCATACATGACGTCCTGACTCTCCATCTGCTCCTCAGGGGTGGTACCTGTTATTATTTATATGATTACTTTTTTAGGTGGCATGCCTTGAACAGCTTCGTACATAAGCAATATATAACACAACACTGAAATAAAATGTAGCAATTCCAAAGTAACACAGACTGATAGAGATGAGGAATCTCCTTACATGGGCTTCCATTATGGAGGGTACAAAAAGAAAAGGATAAAGGTGCTCAAAACAGACAATATCTGACCAGGGACTCCAATCACAGTCTTCTCGGGGGAAGTCGATTTTTGTTCTGGCGTTTTTCTGGCATTTTTTTTACAGCTGCTAGTGTGCATGGAACTTTAAAGCGGAGTTCCACCCAAAAATGGAACTTCCGCTTTAAGTGACGGTGACCCCCTGACAAACCACATTTGGGGGAGCAGATACCTTCTTTTTACAGGCACCCAACTCCCACTTCCTCCCCTGGCACTGCAGCGCTTGAAGGAAGATCACCCCCCCCCCCTCCCTGCAATCTTCTGGGACACGTCACAGGTCCCAGAAGATTGCCCGGCCATTCACATGCGCAGTGCGTGCCCACAGTTAGAATTCTGGCGCCGCGGAGAGGGAGAGGAGCGGGGCTTCCTGCCCCCGCATCTCTGGACCGAGGGACAGGTGAGTGTCCGATTATTTAAAGTCAGCAGCTACACTTTGTGTAGCTGCTGACTTATATGTGAGTGGAACTCTGCTTTAACCCCCATACAAACCTCAGCGCTTTGTAGCCTGAGGCTTGAAGCTCCAAATCGCTGGAAGAGCAGAGAAAAAATCAATTATCCTCATGGAATCGGTATTCTCCACTTCAGGTCACCTGAAGCTCAAAAAAGTTCTTAAGCTTTTTTTTGTAACTTGAATCGAGCAGATTGGTGTGTTTTTTAAGTGTTTTTTTTGTTCCGTAGAAATGCATGGAAATATTTGATTTGAGCATTTTAGTTTGTTTTTTCCAGCGTTTTTAATATACTAATATTAACCCCCAACCCTAATCCTAAACCCTAACCTCTAACACTAATCCTAATACTAATATTAACCCCCAACCCTAATCCTAAATCCTAACCTCTAACACTAATCCTAACCCTGATATTAACCCCCCAACCCCATTCCTAAACCCTAACCCCTAACACTAATCCTAACCCTAATATTAATCCCTAACCATAATAATAATAATTCATAACCCTAATATTAAACCCTAACCCTAATACTATAATTAACCCATAACCCTAATCCTAAACCCTAACCCTAATATTAACCCCCTAACCCTAATATTAAACTCTAACCCCTAACACTATAATTAACCCCTAACCCTAACCTTAAAATTATATTAAAGCTTCAGATTTTTCTACATTAAAAAAACAAACATGTTATACTGACCTGCTCTGTGTAATGGTTTTGCACAGAGCAGCCCCAATTCTCTTCTTCTCTGGTGCCCTGTTGGTGCTCCTGGCCCCCCACCCCTGATGAGTGCCCCCAGAGCAAGTAGCTTGCTATGGGGGAACCCAAGCAGGCTCACTCCCGAGCCACCGCTCTCCTCATTGGCTCACTGGCTGCACTGTTAGCCAACAAGGAGGGGGAGTCCCCGTGGAGCCGAGCCTCTCGTGCACATTGCTGTATTGAGATGGGGCTCAGGTAAGTTTTAGTGGGGGCTGGGGGGAGGGGTTGCTGCACGAAGATTTTTTACCTATTACTTTTGATTGGCTGACAGCCAATCATAGACTGCAGAGACAATCCTTGCCCCACAGCCTCCTGTATACACGCCCATTGTATATGTGCAGCTGTGGGGCACTGAATGTCTCTGCAGCCTATGATTGGCTGTCAGCTTTGACAGCTTCCTGGTGAGATAGCTCAGGCGGGTTCCAACTCATGTCCAAACATGCCTTAGCTCCTCCCTGGTGTGGAGAATTGATGGACTCTAATCCAGCTCCTTATTTCAGCCCATGAGTGGAGCGCACAGAGGGTGGGAGCCGTGTACTTTTCTTTGACTCTACAAACTATAAGAGGAGATCAAATTAAGTACGTGGAGAACATTTGAACTTTCACTTCCCTAAATGATACCAAAATTAAATACCAATAATAACAGAAACTGAGAACAGCTGCAAGAAGCACGTGTCAAAAGACAAAGAGAAAGATATAAAAAAAAATATTTACATACACCGATCAGCCACAACATTCTGACCTCTGACAGGTACAGTGAATAACATTAATTATCTGGTTACGATGGCATCGTAAAGTGGGTGGGATATTTTAGGCAGCGAGTGAGCATGTTGTCCCTGAAATGAATGTGTTTAAAGCAGAACAAATGGACAAGTGTAAGGATTTGAGGGACTTTGGCAAGGACCAAATTGTATTGTCTAGACAACTGGATCATGACAACTCCAAAAAGCAGCTCTTGTGGGATGTTCATGGTGTGCAGTGGTCAAAATCAACCAAAAGGGGTTCAAGGAAGGAAAACTGGCCAACCATGGACAGGGTCATGGGGGATGCCAAGGCTCATTGATGAAGTGGGGGAGGGAAGTCTCATTAATGGAGGTGAGGGGGAAGGCTCATTGATGGAGGTGGAGAGGGAAGGCTCATTGATGGAGAGGGAAGGCTCATTGATGGAGGTCAGGAGGGAAGGCTCATTGATAGAGATGTGGAGGGAAGGCTAATTGATAGAGGTGGGGAGGTTAGGCTCATTGATGGAGGTGTGGAGGGAAGGCTCATTGATGGAGGTGGAGAGGGAAGGCTCATTGATGGAGGTGGAGAGGGAAGGCTCATTGATGGAGGTGGAGAGGGAAGGCTCATTGATGGAGGTGGAGAGGGAAGGCTCATTGATGGAGAGGGAAGGCTCATTGATGGAGGTGGGGAGGGAAGGCTCATTGATAGAGATGTGGAGGGAAGGCTAATTGATGGAAGTGGGGAGGTTAGGCTCATTGATGGAGGTGTGGAGGGAAGGCTATTGATGGGGGTTGGGAGAGACAGCTTATTGATGGAGGTGGGGGGAAGGCTCATTGATGGAGGTGGGGGGAAGGCTCATTGATGGAGGTGGGGGGAAGGCTCATTGATGGAGGTGGAGAGGGAAGGCTCATTGATGGAGGTGGAGAGGGAAGGCTCATTGATGGAGAGGGAAGGCTCATTGATGGAGGTCAGGAGGGAAGGCTCATTGATAGAGATGTGGAGGGAAGGCTAATTGATAGAGGTGGGGAGCTTAGGCTCATTGATGGAGGTGTGGAGGGAAGGCTCATTGATGGAGGTGGGGGGAAGGCTCATTGATGGAGGTGGAGAGGGAAGGCTCATTGATGGAGGTGAAGAGGGAAGGCTCATTGATGGAGAGGGAAGGCTCATTGATGGAGGTCAGGAGGGAAGGCTCATTGATAGAGATGTGGAGGGAAGGCTAATTGATGGAGGTGGGGAGGTTAGGCTCATTGATGGAGGTGTGGAGGGAAGGCTCATTGATGGAGGTGGGGGGAAGGCTCATTGATGGAGGTGGAGAGGGAAGGCTCATTGATGGAGGTGGAGAGGGAAGGCTCATTGATGGAGAGGGAAGGCTCATTTAAGGAGGTCAGGAGGGAAGGCTCATTGATAGAGATGTAGAGGGAAGGCTAATTGATGGAGGTGGGGAGGTTAGGCTCATTGATGGAGGTGTGGAGGGAAGGCTATTGATGGGGGTTGGGAGAGACAGCTTATTGATGGAGGTGGGGGAAGGCTCATTGATGGAGGTGGGGGGAAGGCTCATTGATGGAGGTGGGGAGGGAAGGCTCATTAATTGAGGTGAGGAGGGTAGTCTCATTGGTGGAGGTGGGGGGGCTCATTAATGGAGGTGGGGTGGCTCATTGATGGAGGTGGGGAGAGACGGCTCATTGATGGAGGTGGGGAGGGAAGGCTCATTGATGGAGGTGGGGAGGAAAATCTCATTAATTGAGGTGTGGAGGGAAGGCTCATTGGTGGAGGTGGGGGGGCTCATTGATGGAAGTGGGGAGGGAAGGCTCATTGATGGAGGTGGGGAGGTTAGGCTCATTGATGGAGGTGGGGGAACACTCATTGCTGGAGGTGGAGAGGGAAGGCTCATTGATGGAGGTGGGGAGGGAACACTCATTGATGGAAGTGGGGAGGGAAGGCTCTTTGATGGAGGTGTGGAGAGAAGACTCACTGATGAAGGTTGGGATGGGAAGGCTCATTGATGGAGGTGTAGGGAGGCTCATTGATGGAGGTGAGGATTGAAGGCCCATTGGTGGAGGTGAGGGGAAGGCTCATTGATGGAGGTGGGGGTGAAAGCTCATTGATGGAGGTGGGGGTAAAGGCTCATTAAAGAAGGTGGGGGTGAAAGCTCATTGATGGGGGTGGGGGGCTTATTGATGGAGGCGGGGTTAAAGGCTCATTGATGGAGGTGGGGAGTGAAGGCTCATTGATGGAGGTGAGGGGTGAAGGCTCATTGATGGGGGTGGGAGGCTCACTGATGGGGGTGGGGGGAAGGCTCATTGATGGAGGTGGGGGAAGGCTCATTGATGGAGGTGGGGGGAAGGCTCATTGATGGAGGTGGGGAGGGAAGGCTCATTGATGGGGGTGGGGGGCTCACTGATGGGGGTGGGGGGAAGGCTCATTGATGGAGGTAGGGAGGGAAGGCTCATTGATGGAGGTGGGGAGGGAAGGCTCATTGATGGAGGTGGGGGGTGAAGGCTCATTTATGGGGGTGGGGGGCTCACTGATGGGGAGGGGGAAGGCTCATTGATGGATTTGGGGTGAACGCTCATTGATGGATGTCAGGAAGGAAGGCTGATTGATGGAGGTGGGGGGTGAAGGCTCATTGATGGGGGTGGGGGGCTCATTGATGGAGGTGGGGAGTGAAGGATCATGCTGACCCATGTCAACAGACAAAAGCACCTGCAATGGGCACGTGAGCATCAGAACTAGACTAGGGAGCAATGGAAGAATGTGGTCTGGTCTGATGAATCACATTTTCTTTTACATCATGTGGATGGCCGGGTGCGTGTCCGTCACTTACCCGGGGAAAAGATGGCACCAGGATGCAGTATTAGAAGAAGGCAAGCCAGCGGAGGCACCATGATGCTTTGGGCAATGTTCTACTAGAATACCTTGGTTCCTGCCATTTATGTGGATGTTACTGGACACGTACCACCTACCCAAACATTGTTGGTGACCAAGTGCACCCCTTCATGGAATCGGTATTCCCTTATGGTAGTGGCCTGTTTCAGCAGGATAATGTGCCCCACCACACTGCAAAATGGATCAAGAATTGTTTGAGGAACACAACAATGAGTTCAAATTCTCCAGATCTCAATCCAATCCAAAAATCTGATCCATGGAGGCCCCACTGCACAACTTACAGCACTACTAGATAGCACAGAATACATTCAGAGGTCTAGTGGAGTCCATGCCTTAATGGACCAGAGCAGTTTTGGCAGCAAAAGGGGGACCTACTCAATATTAGGTGGGTGTTCATGAAGTTATGGCTGATTAGTGAACAGCATACATGAAGATTGCATTTCTAATGTATATACAGTAAAGCATACAAAAATGTGAAAGCTCTTATTTCATTTATACTATGAATAATGTGCAATGAGTCTGTGAAGTCACCATGTCAATAAATTAACTATGGGCAGATGAAAAACTAACGCCGATGTAAGAGCTGAAATAAACTTTTTCAGCCAGTCATAAAAACTTTGTAAATTAGGTCAAAATCAAAAGAAAAATCATGAACGAAAAAAAAAAACATTTCATGAAACTTTCCAGTTGGGCAAAACACCTTAACGTGTCCTTTCTTTGATGGGTCAATGACATACAATGAAATATTACTTGTAGCCGGTGATATCTGATCTGGCAGTCTCCAACAGACCTTTACCTTGTCCCTTATCTTCCCAGATATAAAGCTGAGGCATTAGTAAGGACTCTGCAATGACAGGATCACTAACACATGCAGAGGGAACCCTGTCTCCTTATGTGGCTCCCTCACTGCTTGGGTTAGTTAGCTATTCCTCCCGAAAATGCTGAGGAATATAAGTCACCAGCAAGAGAATGACGCCTCTCTCATACTACCGGTGAGGGAGCAACACAGCTGTGTCCTTCACTGGTGAGCATGATGGGACCAATGCAACATTTACCCATCAAACTTTCCCAAGTACAAAGAAACATCCTCCCATCAGGAATTATATGCAGTCATTCTAATGAGTCATATTTACCGACATTTCTGGTGTCCATCAATTCTATGTCACCGAATCTCATGCCGTTTGTGTCACCCATGTCATTCCCGTCTCTCTGGCCGGTGAGGGGGGAGGAGGACAATGGACCGATTTATTATTGTATTGGAGAAGAATGAAAACCAACAATGAAGTCTTCTCTTGTAGACCACAAGGAGGGGAACTTTGCTCTGATGATTCAGCTCACACAATATTAGACATCAATGACTTCCTCCTGGCATACTGAAACATCTGCACTTCTACAACTGCCACATCATTGAAATAATGTCTTCTGGTTTCATTTTCAGTCATTAAATTAGAACTATAGGCAAAACTTTTTTTTACCATTTTGAAAAGAGAAATGGAGGGTTATAATCCCTGTCAGATTTGTTTTCGCCATCTGTGCCCCATTGCAGAGATTTCCCTTCGCCTCCTGTCCCATAGCCAAACAGGAAGTGGGAGGAAATCCCTACAAATTAAGGGAATTCCTTGGGGACCCCCA